>CAHIKZ030004384.1:3435000-3502500 GCA_903632075.3 Acanthosepion pharaonis | reverse complement strand
GTCTGTGTGTTCAAGAGAAATAGTTGTATTTTAAAAGGGATTTAAAATAAAAAATAAATGAGGATTGTTTTATGTCATATTTTTGTTTCTTCATGGTTTTGTTTTTAATAAAAAGCAATATTTTCTTTCGTGGTTTATTTTTTTCATGTTTTTGATTCTTATTTGGTTTCAAGAAAATCAACTAAATTGGAAGCGCTGACATTTTTTGCAAACTCTGTTTATTTCATTTTTCCAGTTTCCATCGTACTTTCATTCCTGATTCATCGATTTTTCGCCCTTTAAAAATATTCAGCCCTAAATTTCTGTTTAAAAAAAAAATCACTTAGATTCTTCTTTTTCATTCATAGGAGTACCCAAAAAAATGAACGCTTGTTTTTTAATGGTGGTGAGATATTTCTTGAAGAAGTTCAACAATCAGCCAAAGATTGACCCAGAAAAAGGCAGGTATTTCCAGCAGAGAGAGATTGGGTTTTGACATATGGTTGTTACGAAATGATGGTCAATCCTCCAACTCTCATTGAAAAACACAATTATTAACATCTTTTGCTTTTTTTTTTTTTTCATTTTGTTTCCTTTCTAACAAGAATTGTAACTGTTATACAGATATTTTTAAATTCTGGGATATTTCAGTTTTATATTGCTTAATTTCATTTTACCATTTTCAAAAAAAGAAGATACATTAATTTTTTAACCTTTTTTTTTTGTGTTAAACTACATAAATATTTTTTTTACAGAAGTATTTAACCCTAACCCAGGCAATACGATATGTGCAGTTTGCCAGAGTACAGCTTGCAACTGATGCTGCTCGTTTTGCGTTTGAGCCATTGATTTGAAACTAGATATGTTACTAAAATATTTACATGTAAAAAAAAAATTGTTCTAAAGGTAATTGTGAATGTAATGAATTCTCCTTTTGTTACATATTTGCAGATGTCAGCAAATTTTTGCTATTATGAGGAATTTTGTAATTTTAGAAAATTATATATCTTATTTTAGCTTTTCAATACAAGTAATTTATGACTTGAGTACACAAATTTTTAAAAATTCTTTGCATTGTAAATGAAGCTATTGCATAAATGTATTTGGTTCATTTACTTTTTAAACTTTCATGTTTGATAGCATCACTCATTCCAGACACGATGAAATTTTAAAATTAATGGTAAATCTTTCAAAGTTTCAAACAATTTAAGCAATTATTTCGCTCTCTGTAACATTTTAAAGTTGTTGGGCAAAAAAGCCCCTTTCCCCACTGTTGCCTTTCACAGTTCCAAAATAACTTGCCTGGGATAGGGTTTAAAAATATTTTCTGCATGAGTATTTTCGTATTTAGAAAACTTAAAAGTGAGAATGAATTTTGCATGACACTATTAACTCATTCCTCATCAAATACTCATTACATTTGGCTTTGTTCCAAACTTTTGTTCAATCAGTCTATATCCTTTGATTTTGAGTTATGCAGTCCATCATGGATTAGATTTATTCAAGGAGTATGTCAACTTTTTTTTTATCCGATCTTATATATAAGATTCTTATTACAGTTAATGTTATTTTTAGTAGGTGTGTTGTAGATGGTATAATGGCCCACAAACAAATATTGAATGATGGAAGGCAACAACAAACAAAGCGAGTACAAAATATCTTGTCAAGAAAATACATCAGCAAAAATAAAATTACCATGCACTAGGCAAAAATATCTCTGCATGTTCATGTAGATGGTGAGAAGAGTGTTATCCTGACAAGAACAATTTTGGTAGTCAGTGAAACATGTTGTCCTGAAAAGGACAATTTATCACATATCGTTGCTGCTGGCAGAGATGGATGGCTGGAACTTGGAGTCTTACTGAAGATGGCTGGTTTGCTGAAGCAGTGGCTGATGGTAAGCTGGAGTTGTGGCTGATGATGTCAGTCTAGCGGATGCCATGGGCTGGCTGTCAGTTGCTGGAGCATATACTATATTTAAATCCTAGGCATCTAGTTGCGGATTCATACTTTTTCAGCTTTGATTTCTTTTGTATATCTTCAATCAGTTTAACAACAATCGGTGATTAAGCTTTTTCTTCCTGTTGTTTTTTTTAAAATATGTGGGAGCGCCAATAGTATGTGACAGGTGCATGTGTTTAAATTCTTGTACCTATTTTTTTTTGTCTCTCTTATATTTCTTAAATAATTACTAACAAAAGGCGAATATTAAGCAGACCTTCTAAGGGCTATTGAGAATAACTGTTAGTAATTAATAAAGAAAAAAACAGATAGCAACACAAACACCTGTATCCAATAAAAATAATGCTTATAGTAATATGAAATAATTTAAAAAATCCATTCAGTGTGTGTGTGTACATGCATGTGTATTTTTACTTGAAAGAGTTAATGGATTTTATTTCCAATTAAACATTATATTTTAATGGGTAATCATATTTGAGTAGACAGTCTGATTTCTTTAAACATTATATTTTAATGGGTAATCATATTTGAGTAGACAGCCTGGTTTCTTTAAACATTATATTTTAATGGGTAATCATATTTGAGTAGACAGCCTGGTTTCTTTAAACATTATATTTTAATGGGCAATCATATTTGAGTAGACAGCCTCGTTTCTTTAAACATTATATTTTAATGGGTAATCACATTTGAGTAGATACCCTGTTTTCTTTAAACAGTGAATTGCATATAAATTATGGTCAGAAATCCACCAGATCAGACAATGATTTTTCCTACAAAGGGGATGTAGTTCCAAACAGTGCTAGGGAATACATTTTCTTAAGAATTTTGAATACACAGGCTGTATAAATTTTAAAATTTACATACTTTTTAAGCTTACCTATTAAGTCTATCTGTTTATGTCTTATGTTCATCCATACCTGTTTAAAAACACACACTCTTTAAAAAATAACATTAGTCTAATCAATGTGTATCCACTCAAATATAACTTTTGAAGTAATAATATAAATATATATATACAGAGTGCGATAGGTAAATTATTGCCATTTTATATTTTTAATTTTGCATGTGCATGTTTTTTGCTTTTTATTTTGTCAATTGCACAGTATCGTAAGGTTAGTTGGGCAGTGTCTATAAGAAAAAGAGCACTATGATGCAATTCACTCTGCCAGAAATTTGAAAACAGCATGTTGTACTGTACTGTTTGGCATTCACTCTGGAATCTCCAATACAATCATTTTAGTGTTTTGGTGTCAATTTGAAGACAGTGCAGAGAATTCAGAAAGAGTTGGATGAGTCTAATGGTGATTATGAAGGTATGACAGCTTGGAAAACTCACTCTGATCATTCTGATAAGAAATGAACTCCTGAATTTGTTGGTGAGGGCCTCAGACTCCACCCAGAGGCCTACATTAAGTGCTTTGAAGAGGTAGTGCTGCCCTATATCAGACAACAGGACTTTGCACCATCCCACACAAGCAGGAGAACCCAGTCAGGGCTGTCAAAGAATTTCTGTGACCACATCTAGCCACCTAACTTCCCAGACTGTGACCCTTGATCATGATATGTGGGGCACAGTTGAGCGAGAGACCAACAAAACTCCTTCTAACAAACAAGGAGATCATCGGGAAGAGTTGGAGGAGATTCCAAAGTCATCTGGAGGTCGTGGTTGAAGCCAGTTGTGCTTTTATTGAATAAATTTACTCTTTAGTATTTCAAGATATCTTTAGTGTAATATTGGTAAATATATCAGTTAAAATGTGATGTCCTGAACAAGGAATGGAAGGATACTAAAAGACAAACACCTACCTACTCAGTAATGTAGTCAATACCCAGATTATCTCGACATAGCAAAAAAATGCTTCACAATATCAACACTTAACAAAGGACAGCCCGAGTCATTACTCAAGTTACACACTCTTGTGATCTTCAGATGACTAGAACTAAGGAGTTGTCTGAAGATCATGAGAGAGGTCTGTGTGTGTTTCTATTTGTAATATGATAGTCAGGTTCCATAATCAGGTATGGTTATAGACACGCCATATTTATTGAGACCATAGCAGCAAGTAGTAGTGTGCTTTTAGGCCAAGATAGCCTAATGGAGCCCAAACCTCTTCAGATTTGTAGTAATTTCCATTAGCGATAACTGTCTTGATTTTCAGAGCATCTAATGATTCTGTGTGCAAACTTGTCTTAAGATCAAAAATTTTCCTCATAATTTTCACTTCATGTTACCTCCTTTCATTTATTTAAATTTTTTTTAATCATCCCCAAGGAAGGCAATAATTCCACTAAAATACAATGATCTACTAGACATAAAAGAGAAGGAAAAGACTTTAACTGGAATGGGAAATGCAATCCTAAACAAGAAACAAGAGGTAGAAGATTACTCTTGCCCAAAAGACAGGAGAGGAATTTGAATTGGATGATAGGCAAACCAATCAAGGAAAATAAAATAATGAAAAATAAATAGTAAATAAAATTTCATAGTTTAGGCAGATACATTAGAAATATAATCTTGAAGTAGACTTTAGAAAGAACTGGAAATGCAATCTGAAACTGAGAAAAAAGGGATAAACCGCTGCTGTTTAAAAGAACAGGAAGAAGTGTGAACTAGATGATTGGTGAACCTATCTACTCCTATTTGTGTCTCACATCTTATTCATTATAATAATTTTAATCCTCAAACTTGAGTGGCTCTTGAGTCTCATATTGGGTGAATTTCAATATTAAAAGAAAAGTGCTATTGTAATTCAGGATATTTTTTTGATTTATTATTCAGTGAATAAAGTTCATTTTCCAAAGACCAATATTTAGTTAGAACACTTTATTCTCTGCCTCTGTTCATGGTTATATATATAAATAAAATATAATTTACTAAAATAATATACTAATATTTAATCATAATAATGTACTAGAGAAATTTTAGAACTTGATAATTTTATTTTTACAATTTGTTGCATCATTATAAATGCCACGACAAGATTGAATGTTTTCATGAATTTGTTTCATAAATCCGATCCATAACACCAGGCATACATAAAAAAAATCCATTTAATTCAACCAATTTCACAAAGTACTGAACCATAATTTGTTTTAATATGAAAGAAATTATAAGATCAGTTTTACTTGTTTAAAATTAATTTCTCCTAAAATAGAAAAAATTTTTTGCATAAATTAATTAGCATGATTTGATTTATGATTGATAAGATCATTCTATCAATGATATATTGTTAAGACTCAAGTAATTAATCCATTTCTAAATCCTATTCTTTGACCTTATGACATCTTAGGTAGAAGGAATAACTGTTTGAATTTTCTGTGTGAAAAAAAGTAACTGCATAATTCAGGAATTTATTCTTGAAGTGATTTCTTTTGGAACTTAGCCATCAGCATTTTTTTCCCTCTTATTGAAAAATTCAGAGTTCTTCCTATCCCAACAATCTGTATTGAAAGTTGTAAATATTTTCAAAAAACTAACATATGGTTGTGATATATGGTTATAAAAATGATTGGTGTTGTTTCCCAAGTAAACATTTATGTTCTTGGCCTGAGTTCTTTTTTATATTACAACCATCATAATATTGATGCCAATAGAAAAAGAACAAAACATATTTTTACTGCCAAAAATTATTAATAACTAAACAAGAAAGTCATATTTCTGAAGAGAGATTGACGGATTGCGAATAGTTGCATTTCTGCGTTTGAAAGTAAAAGGATAATTTGACTTGCAGTATAATAAATAAAGGCTGGTTGCTTGTATGCCTGTTAACTAGGGTGGCTAGTCACTCTCTGTTGCAGATGCCTGCTCAGACACATTTGTGTTTGTTCAGCACCCACAATGCCCATCTGTGGTTTATACTGAATGGACCTTTGTTACAAATTCCAGGAGAGAGTATATAATCTGGTGTAGCCAACAGCCTGAACAAGGCCAGAATGCTCAAACCCTCAGTCATAATGACTTCTGATATTATGCTAACACAACCATCAATGGCTCCTAAATAGTTTTGTTTACCCAATTCACTTGCAAGGCTTGGTTTTCAGATATTTTCCAAAGGTGTCACACACTGGTTTAATCTCAGCAGGCTGATAACATCAAAAAGACACTAATTTGACAAATCAGCTATTGTGATATTCGAACCCATGTTTAACGGTTGGAAAGCAAATATAGCTTAAAAATAAAAAAATTTAAAAGAACTTCTTCTTAATGTCAAACTAATATCCTCATCCTGGTTGTTATTATTCCACTCTTGAGCTGTTGGGAAATCTATCAATTGAGATAATGTTCAGGGAATTTCAATTATTTAATACCTACAAATCTACCATTCATCCATGCATTGAGTACTGTTGCCATATCTGGTCTGGCATCCCATTTGTTCATCTCAAGTTTCTTGACAAAATTCAAAGAGTATCTGCAATGTAATCGATCCTGATTTGGCATCTCAACTGCAGTCACTTTCTCACAGACATGATGTGGCTTCCCTCAATCTTTTCTACAAATACTTCCATAGTTACTGTTCTGTTGAGGTTTTTTCCCTGGTGCCCTGACTACAGAAATTTAAATGTGTTACTAGACTAGCATCTAGGTCCCACCCTTTTACTGTTTAAATAGTTAAATGTAACCACCATTTCTACTCCAACAGCTTCTTTTCTCACACTTCCTGCCTGTGAAATTCACTTCTGTTTACTTACTTCACTGATAACTACAATCATCAAAAATTTAAATGCTATGTCAATAACCATCTTCTGATGTCTTGAACCCTGTTCATATTTTATCCTTTCCTCATTCCTCTATACACAGTTTTTCTCTCACATTCACTCTATATGACCCCCTGTAAACCAGTGACACCTCTTCCTTGTTTGAAGTGAAATGCTTAAAAAAAAGAAAGGAAGATTGCTCTCATTCCGTTGTCCATGTTGAGTGATATCATTGTTGTTTTTTTAACTGATCATTTATTGTTTCCACTGAGTCTAAATTAGATGTTTAAATTTTGTTGACTATGAAAAGGTATTTGATTCTGTAGGAAACTCAGCAGTCTTGAGCTTATTACAGTAGTAAATTAAACTTTGTAAAAGATATCAAATTATATACAGTTATAGTGTTGTTATAATTGTTTCAGAAAGATACAAGATAAAGATTGGAAAAGGAATGTGAAAATTTGATATGAATTGTAAGGGAACAGGGGTAAACATAAAATAGAGAGAATATAAACCACATAAGATTTGCCACTGTATGAATATAACATCAGATGATGTCAAATGATATGAATAGAGAAAGTCTCATGGTAGGTTTTAAAGAGGGATATAAATGTTCAATTGTCTTAAAGATCATCAGTACAGAAGATGAAGATTAGCAAAATAGCTATTTAAGGAAGATGGTCAAATTAAAGTTAATGGAAACAAAAAAATCATGTGTTTAGAAACCATTTAGTGAAAATAGATATATCAACCCTTTGCAGGTTATTTAAAGCCAGAAATTATTTTTAGATTGTAAGAATTTTTCTTTCGAGATAATAATGGTCTAGTGATACAAGTCTAACAGACTGACACAGCTGCGGAGAAAATGGGTGGATTCATACCTTTCCTGAGGGTATTTGCCCATAAATGAATATAACAAACCCAATGGGAATTAGAACTCAGCTCTCTAATTAAAAATTCCAAGTCATTATCCATTATACTGCTCACATATCCAAGCTTGCAGCACCTGGTGTTCCTCAGCAGTCAGCCATCTAGGTACTGATCAAGCTCAATGTTGCTTAACTTTGGTGACTGTATGAGAACTAGTGTTTCAACTTGATGTGGGTGTAAGCCAAAATAGATATATAAGGAAGTCCTTATTGCCAATATGCTTAAAACTATAATGTTATCTATGACAAAAGAGTGGGGAAACATGGATATGAACAAGATGGTTTCAAAACAAACTTAGAAATGGATGAAGATGAATGGAAGTGAAGGTGGTCATTGAACAGATAAAAGTTTGAGATATAATAAAAATGAATAAAGGAGGGCAGGATACATCAAGGAAAGATAAAAGAGGGAACAAAAGGTTAGTTGGAAAATAGTCTCAGTGGGTAGCAAATATAGTTGGGGGGAAAATCCAGAGAGATGATGGAGTGATGTGAAAGAAGTTTGCTGGTCAGGTATGGCAGAGACAAATACATTCCTGGTTCTCATAGAAGAAGCTGTCAAAGGCTTCTTGTGTGTGCGTGTGTGTGTGTGTGTGTGTGTGTGTGCGTGCACACACACACACGCACACACACACACACACACACACACACACACAAGAAGCCTTATTGGGAAATGACCTAATCTTAGTAAATAATATCTTACCACCACAACCACTGCACCAGTACCCCACCTGACGTCTTGTTTCGCACATATTTACATAAACACAATCAGATGAAAAAATATTTTGTACCGGAAGTTGTACTTATTCATTGTCCAAGACTGTATTTTCCTCCCAGTTATCAAAATTAATATTTTGTTTCATCAAATATAATTTTTTTTTTCTCCTATCCAATCTTAAAACATTTACAGTGTGTTGTCAAAAATTTATCCACACTTTAAGAGCAGGTATAGTTTTTTTTTTTTTTTTTTTTTTTTTTTTTTCTAAGATCTGATTAAAACACTTTGAAAATAATGATGATAGATAGATTTGTTTTTCATGGTCTACCGACCCTTTGTGAGTTATTTAAAGCCAAACGTGTGTGTGTGTGTGTGTGTGTGTGTGTGTGTGTGTGTGTGTGTGTGTGTGTGTGTGCATGGACGGACGCACACACACACACCCGCACACACACACACACATATATATATAGTCATCCACATACAAGCCTGTTTTGCTGTGGCTAGACATCTGATTGCTTCAAGCCAGGATTGAAACTTGACTGATTCAGAGATCCTCCCCCTGAGTTATCGGTTCACAGCAGAGAAAGGGAAATTTTAACATGTTGTACATGAAAGGTATACAAACACCAGCGGCCAAGAGGGCTCAATTTGTAATTGAAGAGTGGTGCAGTAACAACACTAGAAGCCACTGTTTTGAAATTACCCTTTCTCCAGACTGCTCAATCAGATAATGAGAATGCATATATATATATATATATATATATATATATATATATATATATATATATATATATAAAATTACAAAAGTTACTCCTCTTGTATTGCTGGAAAAAAAATCTTTCGAATTTGAAATGCTGTAAACAAACAGTGAAAAAAAATACTTTTTATTTACAGAGATACTATAAATACATGCACAGATATTTTAACACCCTGAAGATGGTCTCATGTGAGTTTGAATGTACTTGGGAAAATCTGAAAGAAAATTTTGGTATTTATCTTGATCAATTTTCTACAGTCACCAAGAGATTAATTCGTGGATGTGAAAGGATTTAAACTAAAATAAATAGACATAAAACTTTGAAATTATTTAACTAGACATGCTCGAATACATATATTAGTATAGTGGATATTCATATGTGAATTAGACATCCTATTTTTACTTATATTCTTAAACAGTGTCTATTCTTACTCAATGTACAAGAAACCACCATTTGATCAGTCATACTTTACTGCTAGGCTACAGAGAATGTCAGTACAGTAAGGCTCTGTCCTCCTTTTTGCTGTACTGTGATATTCTTGAAAGTCAAGTGATGATGTATGCTGGATCAAACAATGGTTTCTCCTACACAGGAGGATGCATGCTCTATCCCTCTCAGAGAGCACATTTTTATTTTTTTTTTATTTAGATTTCTCAAATATTCTTGCCGGTAGCTGTAATACACACTGCTTAAAAATAATATAAATAAAAATTTGATGTTTATTTCATATATAAGCATCCACTGAATAATTATGTTTAAAGTAACAAAAACATTGGATTAAAGATAACTTGATTAATTCTTTCAAAATTTATTTTACAGCAGAAATGCCTCACACATTTTAAAGGTTGAAAAAAAAAACAAGGTAACTGCTATCAAAAAAAATATTTCATTGTTTAAACAAAGGGCTATAGCTTTTATTCATTTGGTTTTTAAAATGGCATCCTCCAAATAGTTGCCTCTATTCACCATACACTGTTGTAGACGATTTCTAAATTTTTCTATCAATTGGATGTTTGAGGTCTTCCAGATGGCTTTCTCTTAAGCATTGAACCTGTAGCCTTGAAATTATCAAGCGATAGCCATATTGATTTTCTATATGGCACAACATCACTCTGACATAACATGAAATGATTACGAAAAGCTCTCTGTGTTGCAATTAAAGATTTGCCAATCTTAAAAACATGTTTCAACAACAAATGCACAGTGTGTACTGATCCGAGTCATGATGGTAACTGATATCTGAAAAAAAGGTTGACATTAGTTAAAGGAAAAGATCATCATTATTGCCACTTGCCTAAGTTCACTAGCACCATATAGGTGACAGTTTAAAAGGTGGGAGGTATTTATACTGCACCCAATATATATATATATGTGTGTATGTATTTATATATATAATTATTTTATATGCACAGCACATTATTGAAAAGTGCTCAATATCTATGATAGAGCTAACATATTTAGTCATATTAGTCAGATGGATCTGAGTTTGTGACCCTGGGTTTCTTGCTTGTGCTATCATCAGACAAACTGGTTTATTTTTTAAAAAAATTGAATCTATTTAAGGTTGTTTGTGTTTGATTATGTTTTGTGGTGGGAGGGGGAAATTCTCCTCTGTGTTAGTTTGAATATAATCTGCTACTGTGGTTTGTTGCATGCAGAAATGTAGGCCTTGCTGTCCCCTTGTGGAAATATGTGGTAATTGATCCTCAACCATTCTAGTGAAATGACTCAACTATAGAAGTTGAACTATCTTTTTACTGTCAATGTTGAAACCCTTTCAAAGGCAAAGAAACAACTGTCCTTAATTTATCAATCTCTTGCCAGAAATATGACTTTCTTATTTAATCATTAATAACTTTCAGTAGTAGAAATATTTATTTTTTTCTTTGGGCATCCATATTATGACGGACGTAATATAAAAGAAGAACTCAGGCCAAGAACATAAATGTTTCCAGGAGAACCAACACCAATCATATTTATAACCATATAAACCAACCATAGAAGTTGAGCTCTCTTTATTTTACTGAGCTCTCACTTGTCATCTGCAATGAGAGAGAGCTTACCATATATATATATATATATATATATATATATATATATATGTGTGTGTGTGTGTGTGTGTGTGTGTGTGAGAGTGTGTGTGTGCTTATTCTTTTCTGCATGATGTTACTCCTGCGCAAATCAATCATCAGACAAAGTAAAAAGTTATAGCCTGATGACTGACTCATGCATGAAACTTTGGGTAGCATCATATGGTAAAGAAAATATACATACAGAATATTTTAATAGATATATTAGCACTATTCTTTTACAGTTTATCTCCTAGCACTTACTGTGCACTATATTATATCAATTGATAAATGAATTGTGAAATAAACAAAATTGAATAAGAATGTATTTGTCATTGAGCAAGTTTCTTCGAGTATTTTCCCATTCTGAAATGTTTCAGGCATTCCTTATTTCCACCAGTTCTAACCAGCAATACCAAATAACCTTTGTATTCTATTGGTGATATGTAAGTTGCACTTGAGCAGTTTCTTCACACAAACTATTGCCTTGTGGAACTGACTCCCAAGATGATGCTTCCTCAATCACTATAATCTTAACCTATACAAGTGTAGGGTTAATCATTATATTCCCCACATCTCTCCATAAATTGTGCCTTTTATTCTGTAACACTCTACCTCGAGTGTCTCTTGGGCTTTGTACAAGGTGAACATCATTCTAAAAAAATAAAATTTTTTTATTGATTAAGATGTTATTTTGCTTTCTTATTTCTTATTATTTTAAAGCTTTTCTCAAATGAGTTATCTATTCCCTGTTATCACATTGATTCTCAAATATGTTTTGCTTTTTACTTACCAAACGCCATTTTTTTTTCCTTCTCTTACTGCCATTTTATCTTTTGATTATTCTTAAAATCCTTTTGCTTGAATATTCTGAAAAATGAAGTAAATGATTTGAATTTTATTTTTCATTAGAAACACAATCATCCTTCATGAAAATTATTCTTTTTCCTTTAAATGTGTCATTCATTTGTTGTTTGATAGTCTTCATGTGAGAGAAACTTCAATTGTTGTTAATCTTGGCATTTACCCAAGCTCCCTACAAAGCGGGATGTGGCACACGATTGGTTTAACTTAGGACTTTCCGAGCATGTAGGCTCCAGCAAAAATTCCCTGGAGACCATGTATACATGGGGTCAAGTAGCTGTCTACCTCCCCAGATAAGACTCTGCCCTTCGGCATAGCCTCGTCTAGGTTCCTCTTGACTCAGATACAGAGAGGTCAACAAGAGGAGCCAGGCAACGAACTGCCTGACTCATTTGAACTTTTATATGCAATTGCTGTCAATCTCACTAATTGTCAATTACAATCTCAAGTTAGGAAAAATAAAATTGTAAAAGGTTTACACAATAAGTAAAAGGCATGAGCTAGGTTTTTTAATCATTTTACCTCAAACAAGGCAATAAAGCCACTGAGATGTCATAGGTTATTGAGAAAATGTTACTCAAGAGAAAATAGAATAAAAAGAAAAAGATTCAAGCTGGCAAAAGATGATTGGCATTGCATTCCAATTTTTGAAGAATATAGTTTACAGGAAATCAAGAAGATAGAAAAAGAGTTCCACATGTGAGAGGTATGAGAAAGAAACTATTAGCAGAGAACTTAGGATTGCGTCAAACAATTTCAACAGTAAAATGATAAAACCTAACAATCTAGTCCTGTTTTTAAATTTGTGAAGTCAAGGTACCAAAGTTAAAAGCTCACCAGAACAATTGCCATGAAAATATTTATAGAAATGGTACATGGAAGTTTTTTCTTTTGGAAAATGACAGAAGCTGTGATATCGGGTTGGGACTGCTAAAATTGCATATTCTTTTTTGGATTTTGCCAAGAATCTCTAGATACATAGAAGCAGCAGACCAGATTTGACAACAATCTGCAAGGCATGGATGAACATAAGACATAAATAGTTAGACTAAATAGGTAGGCTTAAAAAGTATGTAAATTTTAAAATTTATAGGTTTTCTTTTGTAAAATTTCAAATCTGATATATTCTGATACAAAATTGTCATCTTTAAATACTTTTCAGCTGCACTTTCCAACTTTTGGTATATCACTGTGATGTTTTATCCATTTGTGTGACTTTCCAAATACTGTAGGCTAACTAAAAACATCTCATTTGTTGTTGACTGTTTGTTACCTGTTCTGCCTAGAATATTTTTCTGGAAAAAATTATTTTTACATTATGTTATTTATTGTATCACAAGATACTTTTCACTTCCCCACCTTTTTTTTTTAATCACTGGCCATGACAGGAGTAATAAAAAAATTCCAATAAACATAATAACAATCTTAATTTCTTTGTTTTCTTTTTTTGTTTGGGTGAAATTAAATCCTTGAATATGTTGATCAAAGAAGAGGGTCATAGACAATATCTTTTCTTTTTGCGTTCTTTCACTTAAAATTACTGAACCATAACTATTAGAAAAACATCAACCAGATTTTCTGTGGCTAAAAAAAAACTCAAAAAAACTGTAAATTGTTAAGTGTAGAATCAATGCATAAGGTAAATATGCAACGTGTGTGGCAAGCAAAGCCACTAGGCAAAGGTCTACCAGTCAGTGTGAAAGTAAATGAGGTGCCATACAGTTCCTTGAGGACAAAGGAGCTGCTGTGGATGCTCTCACTGTGCATGTAATATTTGACCCAGTAACTGGATGCTAGTTTGGAACCTTCCTGTAAAGTTGAGTATCACACTGATTCTACATTAAGCACTCTAAAAAAAAAAGTCAGTTCTTGGATGAGTGCTCAAACTGGATATCATCCTGTAGATAATTGTCTCCCTGAAAGAAAAAATATTACAAATATAAGCTCAATAATACCTTCAGGTTAGTAAAAATATAATGAAACTAATAAGACATGACATTATTGTCATTTTTGGTAATCGTATTTAAAAAAAATAAAATAAAATGAAAAAAAACTATATGTATATAGACTATACCTTGTCATCTAAATAAAATTAGTTTGCTTTACTTTTTTTACAAATGGCCACTTGATTCAGAGTGGAAATGAGCATTAAAGATCTGTTGACATGCACACATCCACTGATTAACATAAATAAACACATGCACACACAATTTTCAGCCTGAGGATGAAAACGTATCTCTTTTACATGATATATAATTGTTTTTCAATATCACATTACCAGCCTTATTCAGTTGTGAATATAAATCAAATGGATCAAGCATTATATGGGGAAAATTTCAGATCAAAATTAACTCATGATGTATATCTCAGGCTATGGACTTACTGATCTATTTCACACATCTTTGACACACAGTGATATTTGGAAAGCTTTTGATCACTTTCTCCCTCAAGTTAACTTCTGCTGAATGATACAGAAATGACAACTGCACTGAATAAGAAACAAACACACACGCACACATACAAACCTCTCTCTTTCTCATTCTGTTGCTTGCTCTCTCTCTTTCTGTTGTTCTCTCTCTCTCTCTTTCTGTTGTTCTCTCTCTTTCTGTTGCTCTCTCTCTCTCTTTCTCTTGCTCTTTCTCTTTCTCTTGCTCTCTCTCTCTCTTTCTGTTGCTCTTTCTCTTGCTCTCTCTCTCTCTTTCTGTTGCTCTCTCTTTCTGTTGTTCTCTCTCTCTTTCTGTTGCTCTTTCTGTTTCTCTCGCTCTCTCTCTCTCTTTCTGTTGCTCTTTCTGTTGCTCTCTCTCTCTTTCTGTTGCTCTTTCTGTTTCTCTCGCTCTCTCTCTCTCTCTTTCTGTTGCTCTTTCTGTTGCTCTCTCTCTCTTTCTGTTGCTCTCTCTCTCTTTCTGTTGCTCTCTCTCTCTCTTTCTGTTGCTCTTTCTGTTGCTCTCTCTCTCTCTTTCTGTTGCTCTTTCTGTTGCTCTCTCTCTCTTTCTAGGGTTTATGCCCACATCAAATTGAATCATTGATTCTTGCATGATTACCAAAGTTAAGCAATGTTAAAACTGATCCGTACCTGGATGGGGACAGCTTGGGAATACCAGATGCTGTAAACTTGGTTTTGCAGTTGGTGTAATGGATAATGGCTCAGAATTGTTAACTGGAGAGCTGAGTTCTAATTCCAGTAGAGATTGTAATATTCACTTTGGTGCAAATACCCTTAAAAAAAAGTATGAATCCACCTCCTCTACTCCCGGCTATGGGTTAATTAGTAAGGCTTGTATCACTAAACCATTATTATCTCCAAAATAAAATAAAATTGCATACAAAATATTTAGATTTTGGCATTAGATAACCCATAGAGGTGTTGATATGCCACTAAACAAAAACAACCTCAAAATCTTATTACACATGCAACTCTAGTAAAATATATATATATGGGGTGGTGTATGTATGTATGTATGCAGGCAGGTAGACAGGCAGGCATATATATATATATATACACACACACATATGCACATATATACATATGTATATATACACACACACATACATATATATATATATATATATATATATATATATACACACACACATATACACACACATACATAAATATATATATACACACACATATATGTGTGTGTGAAAGAGAATGTGAATTCAATATCATTCTTATTGTGCTTGTAACAATTACACAAGCATATTTCATTAGGTTTTCTTTTTCATTAATGAACTTAAGTTGAATATGAAATTGGAGAAATGAAATTATTAATCGAAGCAATAATTGCCGAATGTATATCAATTTACTCGAAAATCATTAATATCTAATAATGACCAGACTGAGATGGTCATTTCTTGAAATTCTTCTTAGACTGTCTATGCTCAAGATAATGGCAATCAAAGTCTGATTTTTTTGTAAATTTTTCAACTAAAGCACAATGAAAACATTCTCATATAAGCTGTCATCAAAATCAGCTACAATATTACTGGTAAAAAATTATGGAATCACCACACTTTTGAGGATGTTCATACAGTGCTTTTTATATCACAGCAAATAAATCTCACACATCTCGCTTGTGGAACTCCCAATTTCTTGCTTCCATGCCATCTAGAATTTAAAAAAAATTAAACACAACTACAATTGCCATTTTTCTGTCTTTTTGAATCCTATTCTTTTTCTTCACTAAGTCTCATTTTCTTCCACTGAGTAAATCCTTGTGTCCTAGTGGTATTATCACCTTCTTTGGGGTGAAAAAGAAAAAAAAATCATTTTCATAGATGAAAATAGAAGCAGTCATGAAAAATAGTTTGACAGAATAAAAGATATTTCCTAAGCTTGGCTGAGTATGGCACAATGCCATATATTGGAAAAATATCAGTAGAAAGATTGTGTGCCACCAAACTCAAGTAAGGAAATAAACATTTGAAGTTGAGTCTTTTTATTGGACTTAAGCCATGGAATACGGAACTTTTTGTTCTAAACTAAAATTATAGTCTAATAAGTAATCTTTCATAGTGCAAATTATGTATGAAATAATGATTAAGTCATTGCAGAAATTCAATGATAATATAAAAATGAAATTTAATGTTGTGCTATGTGTTGTCTCTGGATTGTGTCTCTCTGCACTTCCTCAGTAGGGATACCAATGCTGCATCAACAAACCATATCAATTGATTTTTATTTGTCTATATCTCTGAGATGAGGTATTATGATTACTTACATTATTTACATTATTCGGACTGTTATCCTCATCTTCATTGCCATATTCACAACGTTTCAGCCATTGTATGCCCTGGCCTTCTTCGGGCGATTGGAATTTCAAACCGAACCCTTTATTTTGTCCACCAACGTAGATTGTTCTTGTTCCTCATGCCATGCCTCTTCTGGATGTCTCAGTTATTCCCTTTTAACTCAACTCTCCAAGTTTTGGTTCAACACTGCTGTAGCCTGGTATAGAACTCAGAACTATTTGGGATCTCACCAACACCTTTATCCACTGAGCCATGAGGATTTATTTTTCCTTGCTTTATTTTCAAAAGGCCATACTAGTTTGCATTTCTTTGTGGAAGCATGAGAGAAAAGAGTGAATGTCATCAGATCTGTAAGCTACTGTCTTCTTCATGTGTTTGCCACCATTGCTGCTTTGGAACTTCACCAGACTGTTATTTTAATTCCATTGTCTCTCCAGAAAGCACAAGCATGCAAAATGAATCTGGGACAGGAAGACCTGGATGAGCACCAGAGCTCTCATTTTCTCTCTGTTTTTTGGATGCTTTTCCATCTTATATAAAAATTTAGATAAAGGCAATCCATCACTGTCATAATTCCATGCCCATGGGGGTTAAAACTATCCCTACTCAGTTTGGGTCATTCCAGACCAAAGGTCAGACCTGTACAGTAGAGTCTTGAATTAGATTCACTTTCCGGGTTACAATATTGCACCCATGATGCTTAATCTTTTTTTTACTGCTTAGGAAGAGAAATAAAACTTATGTCTACATTTTAAAGAAAATTATTTTATTCTTTTATGTAACATTTGTGAGGCACAGTAGAGTAATATCTCGCAGCTCTGAAAGAAGAATCAGATAATACAATCTGAATTCCAGTCGAGTTAATTATATTCACTTACATGCTAATACCCTTGAGAAAGGTGTGGATACATCTTTTCTTTCCCCAGCTATGGATAAATAGCAAAACAACTGGGCCTTTTAGCCTTGGTTGGCAACCAATCTAAGTGAAGAATACTCTGATTTCAAACTAACCTGGAGAGGATTGGCAATTTTGCCCAAAACACAATACTTTTGTTACAGCTGCAGTACATGTGATGCACCTAAGACCCTAATGATATAACATTTATGAAATTAAATTCGACAGATAATTTGAGGTAAAGAATGGTAGCTGATGATTCTTTTTGTCATGCAATGTCTTCTTTTCAAGTGATTATCAGGTCAGTTATCCTCATCTTTGTTGTTTTGATCTGGTAATCTTTACTTGTTTTTAATTAAGAGGAAGTAAAAATCCCTGCCTTCTTATGAAGACTGTTATAGATTACATTGTATAGTGTTTTATTGACCTAATATTTTGGGTGGTGTAATAGGTAATGTCACAGAAAATTAAGTTGATAGGTCCAGTTCAAATTTTATCTGAGGCAGGCTGTTGCATTCACTTTGAAAAAATGACCACGTGTCTATCACTTCCCCTACCAGATATGTATGAACAGTAGTGTAAGGTAGTCAGGGATAGGGCAAGAGAAGGTAACAGGAAACCACTCAACTCTTTCCAAAGAAATTTACAGCTATTAAAGAAGAGGAATTTTTGGTGAGCAATAAGTTCCTCCATCCTGAAGGGACATAACATTTATTAAAGAAATATATGTATATGGTGATAGAGTAATGCAATTTGATTCAAATATACCCCTTTAAAACAGTCGAGTTTTTTTTTGTTTTAAGCTTTTCACTAGGACTAAAGAGGTGTGAAAGAGGAAAGGATGAAGAGAAAGATGGGGAATAGATCAAGGAATCTGGAGATGTCGATTGACATTGCATTTGAAAAGTTAGAGATTATAGCTATCAGGGAAGCAAGAAATAGGAAGGGAGTTCCACAGACGAGAAGTGCGAGACATGAAGATATTGGAGTAGAAGAGATGGCTACATTTAACTGTTTTGACAAGAAAAGGGTGGGACTGAGATGCCAACCTAGTGGTACGTTTAAATTCATGCAGTTTGGAAACTAGCGAAAGTAGTTCGTCAGAGCAGTTACCATGAAAGTGTTTGTAGAAATGACAGAGGGAGGCAACAGCACACCTGTGAGAGAGCAATTGTAAACGTGATGCCAGATCAGGGCCAACCACATTGCATATTCATCTCTGGATTTTGTCCAAAGCACTACATGAAAAAAAAATCTCCAGAGTAAATTTTGTCCAAAAAAAATCATTTAAATATTCTTATGCTTCTTTTCTGGACAACATTAGATTAGAAAAACCTTTTTTTTTTCGTACACATCAGCACTGTATTAACCATTGTGTAAAATAAGCATGTGTTCAGGATTCTAAAATGGAATTTGTGGGCACCACATGTTCTACTTTCTAATTTTAATATTCTTTGGCATAACCATATCATAATTTAAATAAAATACAAGTCTATTGTAAAATAACAAAAAATAGGCAAAATATTTAGACTATGGCATTCTTTTGCTAGTTAAATATTTTTAAACTTAGGAAATTGTGTTTCTGTGTACATTTACCTCTTCTATATGCTGTCCCGAGTTCAGGGTATTGGTGATCATGGCTTTCCACAACTTCCTATCCTTTGGAGTTCTTAACAAATTTTATCTTTTGGCCGTCTCTTCCAAAACCTAATCTGCCATCCATTCACTCAGGCTCACTGAGTAGGTTATACATAGTTTTCCTCTATCCCTCTTGTCTTCAATCTGTCCTGTGTGTATCAAATTATCTAAGCCCTCTTTCCTCATTATGTTCCCTAGAAATTTCAAGTATTTCTTTCTGGTTATAAGTATAAGATTCTTTTTTCTTTCCATTGTCTGTAGGACTTTGTTGTTGATCACATGGTAATCTGAGCATCCTTCTGTAGAAAGTATAGTTGCCCTATTGAAAATTGTTTTGCTTCAAATGGCTTAGAACAATATCATACAGAAACATCAGTTCTTGTCTGATCAATGAAGTTAATCAAAGTTTAGCATGGTCAGTAATCAGATAGGTGACTGCTGGGGAGGATCAGATTTTGTAAGCTACACAAGAGGCTAAGTAAGTCAGCAATGGATACAATTTCACTACTTATAATAAGAGAAGACCTCAATATGTGGGGGTGCTTCTTGACTGGCAGGTCACCAGATGCAGCTAGATTGAGGTGAGTAGTGAGTTTGTTTTAGATGCATTCATGAAAACACCTGAATGTCTGAAATTATATACGTGCATTCTTTCACCTGACGTGAAGAGGTTTGGTGATGCCAGTATCTAACTGTTTGATTGTATGACTCCTCCTCCTCCTAAGGGCGGCTATATGGCTTGGTACTGAGAAATGTGAGAAAGGAAGACATTTTAAATATGGGAAAACAGATGAAACATTAAATAAACATTTTATTCAAATTAAATATAAACTAAATTTCTATTTCACTCTTTGATTGGATGAATTCCCCATATGAATCTCCAGTCCATCACACCCGCTTCTGCCTCACATTGTCCCTTGCAGCATGTATTTTAATGTCTTGTATGATGTAGATTGTGTCAAGTAACAAGTTCCCGAATTTCTCCTTAATTTAATTATTTTATATTTTTATACTAATATTCACCCAATACTAGGCCCATGCGCCACTCAAGGTAGAGGTTATTGTATAGTGTTGTGTGCATGTAAGAGAAGACAAGAAGTTCAGTTTATGAGACTATATAGGAAAAATAAGGATTAACACTAGACTTGAACAGGTTAGGATTACAGTGATTGTTAAATCATCCAGCAAAGAGTCTGTTCTACAAAGCAGTATTTTTTGGGAAGAAGCTGTCAAAATGAAACTTACCTTTGCCTTCCATTAGAAAGAAGTAATGGGATTGATTTATTCTTGTATATATGGCATGTTAGGTCTCAGTGGCAAAGGTCAGGGCTGGTAGAACAAAGGAATATAGCTGGTGAGAGCTCATGCCATGTTAATAATGATATACTTACAAGAGGCTTGCAATGTTTTGTCTATAGGGTGGAAAATAATTCATCAAGGCCGTGTAGATGCTTTCAATACTGATCAAGGCAAGCAAGTGAGGACTCAGCAGCTCCAGCCCAGATATATCAGCCATATTAATTTTTTTTCAATCCCAAAGTGAGAGATATTTTAATTATATAAACATAATTTGCTTTTTTTTTTTCTTCCTATATGCCATCTCATTCCAGATATTTACACAATTTTACTGTTTTTTATTGGTCTTGTTAAAATTTTGTCTTTCTTTTATCTCTCGTAAACCTTGTCCCACCATCCATTTATGCATTTATTGCTAGATAGGTTATGCATTGTTTTCCTCTGTCCCTTTGCCTTCAATCTATCCTATGGGTATTCAGTTTTTCTGATAAGTATAAGTGTCAGTGTCTTCATGCTGAAATGTTATTAGTTGTGGACTAAGTGGGACAGCATTACTGAGCTTTGCTTGCAGCAGCAATTTTTTTCTGTCTCCATTTTTGTTGATTGCATCATAATGTTGTAGCCAAGTGTACCTTTCAGTTTTCTTCATATGTCTTTCATAGGTAGCAATCATCAAGGAATCTTGAAATAAACCCTTTATTCAATCCTTGAGGCAGATTGTTATCATTTCATTGTTCATGTGAATGGAAATCTAGAATTGTTAATTAATCCTCGTGATTTTGATTGTCTCTTCAACTGAACCAAGGTATATGAGATTCTCTGACCCAGGCACATAGTGGTAGGGCATTAAGTCCCTAGGTCTGGTAGAACAAAAACAAAATTCTTTACTCTGCTTCTGCAGAAAAAAACAAGTGACTTCAGAAGAAAGAATTTACTGATACAGGGTGCGATGGATGAATTTTCATCTAAATTATGCGAAAATGAAAATAACATTGACATCTCATTTTAACAGATATATTTACCAAAATGACACAAAAATATCTCGAAATACTAAACCATAAATTTATTTGATAAAATTGCCATTGGTTTCAACCATTGCCTCCAGATGACTTCAGAATCTCCTGCATCTCTTCAGGTTGGTCTCCTTGTTTAAGTAGGTGAATGCTGCCATAATCCTTCTTCAATTTATTTTTAATGTTGCAAGGAGTTTTATTGGTCTCCTGCTCAGTTCTGCCCCACACATAATAATCAAGGGGATTGCATTCTGGGGGACTAGGTGGCCAGATATAAGGCATAATGTGGTCTGATAGCCATGAGTTACTTGTGTTGCATGGTGCAGAGTCCTGTTGCCATACATAGTCTTCCAGCAGCCACTTTCTTGACTCAAGGCACTTGATGTAGGCCTCTGTGTTGAGTCTGAGGCCCTCACCAACAAATTTGGATCTTTATTCTTATCAGAATGAGTTTTCTGAGCTGTATACCTCCATAATCACCATTAGACTCATCCAACTCTTTCCAAATCCTTTACACTGTCCTCAGAATAACACCCAACCACTCTGAAATGTTCATATCGGAGATTTGGATGTGAATGCCAAGCAGTACATCATGCTGTTTCCAAATTTCTGGCAGAGTGAATTGCGCCATGGCGCTCTTTTTCTCACAGACGGTGCCCTACTGATCCTACTATGCTCTGCACGCAAAAAAAATCAAAAACAAACAATGAAATTAAAAATATAAAATAGTGACAATTTGCCCATATATATATATATATATATATATATATATATATATATATATGGTAAATTTCTATTTTAACACCCGCACTAAATATCCCTTATAATTTTCCAAAATCGTTGTAATTCCATGTAAATGTCCATGCTGAACTCAAAATAACAATTAAATCATGAAGAAACCTACCATTTTGTAGTCAATGACAAGAAAAAAAATCAGACTTTCTGCAACGAAAGTCTGTAAAAGAAGTAAATAGACCAAAATTTTTCTTCCGCCAGTGGAAGTACTCGACATTGAATCAGATATCCTCATGGCGGTAATGGAGGACAAATTACCAAAAAGAAGTCCGATTTTTTCTTGTCGTTAACTCCAAAATGGTAGGTTTCTTCATGATCTAATTGTTAATTTGAGTTCAGCATGCACATTTACATGGAATTATGACGATTTTGGACAATTTTAAGGGATATTTAGCGCAGGTGTTAAAATAGAAATTTACCTTATATATATATATATATATATATATAAGAAACAGGATTCATTTTTCTTGATATCATATTATTTCATCTCCTTTCCCCTGTAAATGTGCAATGGGACTAGTCTAGTTTTCATACACACCAATGCAAATGAGAATTGAAACATAATATGAAGTGACTTGGCTAGTTAAGTTAAAGACTAATTGAGCACTCTAGTGTATGTTTTCAAGGCATTCATTTAGAATCAATATAAGTCTGATAGTCATGGTCTGAAAGACTAACATCTTAAACAGTAAATCCCTGATGAAATACCATTTAATGTATTTCTCTTGCTCTCTTAATAATTAATAATAATAATAATTTTATATCTATTTGTATCAAAAACTTCTGCTTGTTACTGCATGGGATAGTTGCGTATTATCAAGCTAGACCAAGGGTTAGTTTTTGAACACAGTCATAAAGTAAGGTTTTTGTTTGTTTATATTATTTACATATAGGTGGCACAGTGGAGTAATGGATAGCAACTGAAATTGAGGAATCGGAGAGCCGATTTCAAATTTTAGTCAGATCTATTACATTCACTTACATGTTCGTACCTTTGGGAAAGGTATAAATCCTCCTCTTCTCACCCTCCAGTTATGGGTAAATAGCAAAACAGACTGGGTTCTATAACCTTGGGTGGCAATCAGTCTAGGAGAAGAAATTCGGAATTCAAAACCAGACAGGAGATGGTTGGGCTCCATCATGAAATCTTGCCCAAGATGCACCAATTCTATTGCAGCTGCAGTACATGTGGTGCCCCTACAACCCTAATAGGTCATGGGGATCACAATTGCACTTATTTACACTCACTATTGCTCTGAGTTTGTGGCTATTATCACAAAGTTTCAAGCATCGTGCCCTCTGACATTCAACAGGTTCTGGATAAACTTCAGAGAATTTTTAACTGAATTCTTTACTTAATCAAAATTAATTGCTCACATTCTACTGTCCATGTAATTAATCAACAGATCCAATATGGACAATCCACAGTCTAGAACTTGGAGCCTTAAACCTACTTTACCTGCCAGTGACATTATTATGGTGCTTCTCCTAACTGATTGTATTCATCAAGGCTTCTCTTTTCTAACTGCTGCTGTCATTTTTCTTTCTTTATTTATTAATAGTTCCAATATTTTTTTTGAATACAGATTTTCAGGATAAGGAGATTACTTTTTCTTGGAAGCTTAGTGTAACAATCTTTCAATGCTTTATTTCTGCTCCATTTAGTCTTGTGCCAGACTTAGCTGAGTAAGTAAATATCAATACCCTGTCCTTGAACATATTTAGATTTAAATAATTTCTTTTCAATATAAGATATAAATATAAGACAAATGTAAATGAAAGCAAATTTATTCAGGATTTAATTAAATTATTATTGATAGTAAGAAATGTTATCAGGGGAAGAAATATGTCCTTGATTTTAGCCATAGAAAGAGAGCCTGAAGGATTTCTTGAAATGGGAGGAGAGGAAAGAAAAGGGAGAAAACTCAGCTCATGTTATTGACTTTGGCTACAAATTTTGATGAGATACATACAGTGTGTCAATAAAATCATTGTGCAATTTACATATTTAACATGTCTATTTTTTATAAGACATAAGTATAAATCAAAATGCAAGTAAAGAAATTTATTATCTCTATCTATAAAAGGCAGGATGTGTGTGTGTGTGTGTGTGTGTAATGAATGCACGCCCGCAATTTTCAATGGATTTGCACCAAAATTTACATGCAAATGCTCCAAGTTAGCGGAAACGCCAAGACCAACTTTGCATTTCCCAACTCCCATCAATAGTGGAAATAATCAATTTTTTTCATGCTTCTATGGCAATTTTCATGTAGTTTACAGCCATTTTCTACTGGCCAGAGTGAAAGCCAATAGCTGGCTGCCACGAATAGGCAGGAAGATTCTATTGGCCAGCATGAGAGCCAACAGCTGATTGACATGAATGTTAACTAGCATGCAAAAAAAATCGTCCCAAGTGGGAAAAATTTAAATCTGCATGGCACTTTACTCCAATTGGCTCATTCGCTTGCTTAAACTCAACGTTGATTCTGATTCTGCAGAACTGGGTTGGGTGTGAAAAAATATTTGTTGTTAACATTCTTTTTTCATTCGGTTTTTCCAGTTACGAGTTCTTTTTTAAAGCTGATCATTTTGTATTCATTTTGTTTAGTTCTTTTTTTGTAACAGATTTAATGTTTAATATAGAGCTTAGAAAAAATTTGAGATGTGAGATAGGCAAGAAGTAAGGCATGTAGCAACATCAGCATGGCAAAGGGCACTCCTTTAAAGGCAAGGAAGGGCAAAAATATTTTAAGTCAAGTGATAGCAATTGCTGTATGAGTTGCATGATTTTTGAATCAAGCACGGGCAAACCCGGGCCATGCTGCTAGTTCTGTAATAATATTAAGAGGTAAAGTGTAGTTGAGTAATTAGAATGTTTGCTTTATGACCATGAAATCTGGTTTTGAATCTCACCATGTTCAATTCATCAGGAAGATGATATCTTCATGTTATCAGCTTCAGAAGGCAATCCTAGAATGTGGTAACATCAGAAAGTATCTGAAGTGTACACTAGAGGTTGATCCAAGCCTTGTGAATGAAACTGGGTAGAAAAAACTGTTTGATATTTGTGCTAGCACAAAATCCCGTTTGAGTGTATTATCCTTGTTCAAAGAGCTGATCACACCAGATGATACACTCTTTCTCAGAAAAAGTAACTAAGGTTTGCTTGGCATAGTTGCAGTATAAATACAAGTGAGCTTTGTGGGTGTTGGACAAACACAAATGGATCTTAACAGGCATCTGCAACAGCTTCCCTGAGAGATGGTGCTTAGACATGAGTAGTTAGACATTATTAGTATTTTCATGTAGCATACCAGTTATTGATGGAGAAAGTGGGAGTGTCATACTGAATTTAAATTCCAGCCAAGATTATTGCATTTGTTTTGCAGAAGTGCTCTCTTCTGCCCCTAGTCAGGTGTTAATTATAGCAGATGTTCTGGAGATGGATAAGTTAGGATTCAAGACCACTGGTTGTGGAACTAGCTCCTCTACCCCATAAAAACCTAGTAGCCATAGAAACTACAGCTGCAAGCTCTTGCAGGGAGAGGCTGTAGCCTTATATTCCACAGAGGGAACTACAGGTTTAGCATACATAATTATTTTAGGCTGAGTCAAAAGATGTATTGGGATGGCCAAATAGGCATTCCAAAACTAAGTAGAGTATTAAGATACAGAAAAATTTTGTTACAAAAGGTAGAGACCCCAAATACACTGCTACATGTATAACAAAATTGTCTAGGAAAATGAGCCAGGTGAAGCGGCTTTAGTGCTAGTCTGCTCCCAGACCCTATCTGAATGAGGCACTGCTTAGAAAGATTCCCTTAATAAAAGGCAAGTAACATATTCCTTACTGAATACTAAATCAATATTTGTCTGACATTATTTTTGTTTAGTTTGCTACAATCTTAAGATTCTTCATTAACTTTTTTACTTTCCAAGATAAAACAGCTGGTCGGCCACCTGTTGTATTCTGGTACACTTGTATGTCTTTTAGTCTGCCAACTAGTGTGTCAATTTTATATCTTGGTCAGTCTATGAACTTTTCAGCTAACTATATGAAATAATAGGAACACATCACTTTCAGATTTTCAACGGCAGCAGTAACTAAAATGAATAGAACATTTAACTCGAAGAGAAAATATTGGCATAATTAAGATGTTGACTTTCCAGACAACTTCAAAGAAAAGGTTAGGAAGAAAGACCCCATCATTGCTAGAAAGATTGATTATTTAGAGTGTTTCATTAAGGCGGATCAAAGTCAGCAGTAAATAAATCAGTGTTATTTGTGAAAATTTATTTATTTCTCTATTGGATCATGTTATAAATGTCCGCTAAGGCTTTGGCAGCACACCTCCACTCGATGGTCAAAATTTTTGATGACGTCTCTGTATAGTTGCTTCTCAATGTCACCAATATGCCTTATTATCTCATCCTTCAACTGTTGAATTGTTGTTGGCTTGTTAGCATAGACCTTACTTTTGAGATGACACCAAAGGCATCAAGTTGCATGATCGTGGTGACCAATTGACTTTGCTGTTTTGAGAGATGATGTGACCTGGGAACTTCTCATTTCATTTCTGTTTGAATGTCCACTTTCGTAATAGGCTTCAATAACTTTAACATGTTGTTTGATTGTTAATCTTTCCATAGTTGAAATTGCCAAAGACTTAAGTTGTTAAATTTGAAAGAAAAAGAAAAATTCATTAGATGCTTAAACTTTGTTCACATTTAAAATCAGTCCAAGTTATTGAAACATCCTTTAGTTAGGGGAACTTCTTTTCCTAAAAAGCTTGTTTAATAAAAAGATTTTAGAAATTCCAGATAACAGTTCAGTAAGAGAATGCCAAATGTTTTCCAATCAAGGAATGGCTAATCTTATCATAACCATGATATAGTTTAGTTCTACTAAGCATTTCCATCAGTATTATCTCTGTACTATTGTAAAGGTGAAAAGAAGCAATTATTTTTAAAAGCATTCACTCAACCAGAAAAAGTGTTGAAGCTATGCTAAAAAAGAATCTGTTGAGAGTTGGCCATATGGCTGGGACAAAGGACTAATATTTTTCAAGAGAGTCTCCCATGGAGAATTCATCTTGAGCCAGCTATGCGGAGGATCTACACTGAAGAGATACAAGTACTTCTTGCAGAGATCGTTCATCTATTGTGGATTCAATCAAGGTCATCAGGAAATAAAAGCAGTTGATCAAGCATGTGTCTTACAGTTATCAACCTATCTTCCTCAGAAAATAAAACTGAAGAAAGAAAAACAAACGTAGCTAATCCCTTTACCAACCACAAACCTTTCCAGTAGTCATTGTGGAAAAGCATGCCTCTTCTGTGCAGACCTCATTAGCCACCTGAGAACCTGCAACAGACAGGAGAAACCTCCTACTTGCTCCTGAAGCCAAACAATGATTTGGCATGGTCATAATTCATGCAATTCCTAGTAGATCATCTGAGCTGACCAGTGATAGCTATTTATAATGCTCCTGATTTGATGTAGCAGTGAATGTTGTACAATCTCACCACAGATGAAGAGGAAACTGGAGGTACGAGAAATGTGCTTCAACAGACGGATACTGAGAGTTCCATGGATGCAAAGAGGAAGTTTTAAAGAAAATGATAACATAAAAAATACTTACATTCAGAATCAGAATGAGAAAACTGAACTGTGTGTGCTAATAAATGCAACGAGACTGAAAATTTACCATGAGAATAGCAAGACTATATATTTAAATGCTCACTTCCTGATACTGAGCACCCTTCCTTTAAAAATATAATAAATAAATCTCTGTCTATAAAAGCAGGATGTGTGTGTGTGTGTGTGTGTGTGTGTAACGAATGCACGGCCACAATTTTCGACAGATTTACACCAAAATTTGCATGCACATGCTCCAAGTTAGTGGGAAGGCCAAGATTGACTTTGCATTTTCCTACTCCCATCAATAGTGGAAATAATCAATTTTTTTCATGCTTCTACGGCAATTTTCATGTAGTTTGCAGCCATTTTCTAATGGCCAGAGTGAGAGCCTATAGCTGGCTGCCACGAATAGGAAGGAAGATTCTATTGGCCAGCGTGAGAGCCAACAGCTGACTGATATGAATGTTAACTAGCATGCTAGCATGCAAAAAAAATCAATAGCTGCATTCGTCACAAGTGGGAAAAATTTAAATCTGCACAGCACTTTACTCGTATTGGCTCATTCACTTGCTTAAACTCAATGTTGATTCTGATTCCGCAGAACTGGGTTGGGTGTGAAAAAGTATTTGTTGTTAACATTCTTTTTTCATTCGGTTTTTCCAGTTACGAGTCCTTTTTTTAAAGCTGATCATTTTGTGTTCATTTTGTTTAGTTCTTTTTTTGTAACAGATTTAATGTTTAGTATAGAGCTTAGAAAAAATTTGAGATGTGAGATAGGCGAGAAGTAAGGCATGTAGCAACATCAGCATGGCAAAGTGCACTCCTTTAAAGGCAAGTAAGGGCCATGCTGCTAGTTATATATAAAATAACATTATGTTCCATCCCCCCACACACACACACACAAAAATGTCCAACAGTGTATTCTCGACAGGGGGACTTTTAAAGTGTAAAAAGTCTTTGTAAATAAATTGCTCTCTATTAAGAAATATAACATTAAGAGTAATCAAATAAAATTACAAGTTTAAAAACATCCCGACTTCATGTTTCACAGATACAGTCCAATCATCAGCTAGTTCAATTGAAATTATTAACAGTAGGTACCGTCAATAATTTGCTACAAAAACAGTGTAACATGATGACCCAAACTTAATAAAAACAAAGTTTTCACATCAAAATGTTTGTTATTATCAAGAGGAAAGAACAAAGTATTTTTTTAATTATTTTTAAAAAATTTTTCCTCCTTTCTAACACGTTCTAAATTTGGCTGAAATATCTCAGGGGTTTTTGTCAACATTGTAAGACTTGAGATAATGGACATTTTTAGTGTAGCAGTTTCCAGTGTAAAACTCATTAATTTGGAAATTCTTGCAAAAATCAAATAATTGTCTGATTTTAATGAAACTTCCAGAACTTATTCAAAAATGAATTAATTTATTTTTGAAATTTTTATTTTTAGAAAATCTTATTGAAAATATTTTTTATTACATCTTTACTCACATAATGAGTACAGAGGGCTTGAAAAACTTAAATCTCATTGGGTATATTGGGGACAAGATAGATACAGTAAGGCAGCAAGCCTTCTACTTGATGAAGTTGTGATAATGGATCATGAAAGACAGTACAGAAGACTTGGCAAAGAGAGAAATGTTGCTAACTTGTCCCTTAGCAGCATTTTAGGGATAGCAAGTTGTGGAAAGACATGATTGCCACGTCCTGAAAGGATATGGTACGTAGAAGAAGAACCAAATTGCGACATTTAAGTATATTTCAACAGTCTGGTGTCTTTGTCTTTGTGCAGTCTGTAATTATCATTTAACTGTGTCATATCTACTTCGGATTTCTTATAGTTTGTTCATATTGACTTATTATGAGCTTCTGTTTCTCCTTTCAGATGTCCTCTACTCACTCATATACATCATTTTGTTTTCTTTAGAGTTCTTATTTTGAAGTTTTTTGATCATGTAGTAGTTTTTTAGTCAGTTTCACTGGCTGTGATAATCAGAGTCAGCATAAAGCTCAAAGTTCATGTCTCTTCTTCCATCTGCTTTCCTATTCTTTGATCCAAATTTTTTCACTTCTTATGCCCAGTTTAGGAAGGACCCTGAATATGTCACTTTGGATACTTGGCCCATGTATTTATTTCTTTGATTATGTGTCTCCTCTTGCTGCCACTGTTATTCCAGACTCAATTTGTTGTTGAGAAAAATGAAAAACATAAAACAAAATCAAAGGAGAGAGCTTTGTCTAGCATGTTCTGCAATTAAATCCAAGAAACTTGAAAACTAATGAAGGCAAGAGACGATAGTAACCCATAATTAAAACTAGCTTTGAGCATTGATTAAATTTTAGACAAATCTAATAATGATTCTATTTTTAGATCTCATAAGACCAAAAACGAAAACTCTCAAGAATTAATTGAATCAACTCAAGGCTGAGTTGTATAAAGTGTTCAAACTTTAACCAGGAGCACATTTTGCGATTTAGCTTTGTAATAAAAATTTCCATTCAAAAGTGAATTTCTATTTTTACACTATTTACACTGTTCGGACTGTTGTCCTCATCTTTGTTATCATATTCACTATATTTCAGCTGTTGTACACTCCAGCCTTCTTCAGGAGATTGTAATTTCAAACTGAACCCTTTATTTCAACCACTGGAGTAAATTGTTCTAGTTCCATGTGTCATGCCTCTTTTGGGTATCTCAGTATCAGTTACTTCCCTTTAACTCAACTCTTCAAGTTTTTTGTTCACCTCAGCTGTAGCCATCTATTACCCTCAAGAACAAATGGCTCAGTGGGTAAAAGTGTTGGTTGAATCCAGTGGCTTGACCCAAAGAGTTGTGAGTTCCTCAACTCCCCTACAACAGCAAAGGAATGGAAACACTGAATTAAAATGTTAAAAAATTTCTTTGAAGAATGCAGTGACATTACTCTAAACAAATTAAGGTTGTTTGTTAGCTGTGTTTTGTTTGTAGTTTACAAATATATTGAGGACAGTACTGCATATCGGATAGCTATTAACATCCTAGAAAAATTATACGTTGAGATGCCAAACAAAATTTTTGACACATTCTAGCTACCTGTCAATAGATACCAAGCAAGTCTCTGGATGAATTCCTGTGGGAACTCACTAAGCAAAATGGTGACTGCTGTACATTACCATGAAGAATTTGTAAGGGATACATTTATTAATGGTTTAGCTTCACCTATAATATGCCAGAGACTACTTGAGAATTATATGCTGGATTTGAAGGCTGCCTATATACACACATCCTCTCTAGACTTGGCATAGAAAAACTCAGATGTCTATATCTACATGCTCACAGACTATGTCACTGCTGCTGCTGTTACAGAAGAAAACATATGTAGACACATTGCTTCATTATTTAGTGAAAGAAGTTCACTTCGTACTTTTAATAAAAATAACTTTATTTTTATGATGCACTACTACACCAGAGAAATGTATGTCCAGCTTGAGAGTCCACTTGTCACCTTTGTAAAAACAATAGGACATTATTCAAAATTGTGTAAATATAAAAGTAGAAGCATAACAGATGTCATAGATGCAATGGACCTATGCACGATAACAGCATCAGTTCCAGAAAGTCTATGGTCTGCTACAACTGGAGTGTCCATTAATGGTCACAGGCTAAATGTGTTACTAGAATCAGACAGCTCAGAAAGTTTCATTAACTAGAAGGTTATTTTTCGAATCCAGACCACTCAAGAAAGAAATCACCATGGCTTTAAGTACAATGAACACCCAGACTTGTGACTTCTGTGTTGTTGACTTAGAAATAAACAAAACATGCTATAAGTCTGTCATTTTCAAAGTTTTAAAGAACTTGTGTAGTGACTGGATACTGGGACATGATTTTTCAGAAACAACATAAGTCTCTTCAGTTTAGAAATAGGGGCCCATAACCGGATCTAATAATACCCAATTATGAACCACTTTGTGCTCTTTCTGATGCTTGTTAGTGAACCCTTGCTTTTTCCAAACTTGTCTCCTAATTGTAAACCAATCACAAGAAAATCACTGCAGTTTGGGGCAGATGACAGAGATTAAATCAGTAAGGCATAGCTAAACCAAGTTCATCCCCCTGGAGGGCACAGGTGGTTGTTGTTAAAGGCCCCATTAATAGACATAAGAAGAGGTTATGTGTTGATTACTAAGCAACTATCAACCAATTTACAGAACTCATGCTTATCCTCTTCCATATATCAAAGAGAAGATAAACAAACTAGCTAAATGCAGTCATTCCTAGTTTTGATCTGAAAAATGCCTACCACTCAATTTCCCTAAGGCAAAATTAAATTTTTTTACTGCTATTAAAGTGAAAAGGAGGCTCTGTCAGTACTGTAGAGCGCCATTTGCTGGGATGAACTGTTTTGCTATTTTCAGCCATAAGTAGACAAACCTAACCAAGAAGAAATGTTAAGAGACACCTTCCCTTACCTTGACAACATAACTGTCATGACATAACCGGGAGAAATCAAGAACAACATGATCAGAATGTTAATAGATACCTAACAACCATCAGAGCTAAAAATCTTACACTGAATGAAACAAAAACAGTATCTTCAGTATTCTCATTTAAATTCCTTGACAAGCTAATAAGATAATAAAATCTCACTAAAAAAGATGTTGGCCACTCCAAGACTTACCTATGGCAATGACCCTGAATTCTGAGAGCCATTGGCATACTTGCATACTATGTTAAATGGATACCAAAGTTCTCCGACAGAATCCAACCACTGATTAAAAACAAGTCTTTTCCACTGAATGCAACAGCTATTAAAGCATTTAAATCTCTAAAGAAAAATCTGGAGAATGCCACTGCAAAATATAGATGAAGACTTAGCCTTTGTTGTTGAGTGTGATGCTTCAAATGTGGAAGTGGAAGCTACTTTAAACTAGAGAAGTAGACCAATGGCTTTCATGTCCCGAACCCTGCAGGGGAGAAAATTGCACTATCCTTCCATAGAAAAAGAAGCTACAACAATAATCAAGGCTGTTAGGAAGTGGAATCACTTCCTTGTAAGACATCTTGATCAATGTTTGGCGGCATGCATGCTTGATAACTGCAAAAGGACAAAAATTGAAATTTTAGAATGGTAAATTGAGCTGTCTGCGTTTTGTCACAATAAGATATTAGCCTGGAAAAGATGATGCCCTTGACACACTGACTAGAGCATGTTATGTTTCTGTATCTTCATCAACCTTTGTTGATCTGCATCAAAGACTGTGCCATCATGGAATTACAAGAATGCTCCATTTTGTAAGGACTAAGAACCTACTATTCTCAACAGAAGCAGTAAATGAAATATGTTCTTCATGTCGACTATGTGTAGAACTCGAGCTAAGATTTTTTCACATGGCAAACTGTTCAAAAGTTCTGCATTTCTAAGAACTTTTGGCTAAACTTTTAGCCATTATCAAGGATGATTTTATTTAACTTTTAACTGAATGTATGGATTATGTTATACATGTATCTAGAGTTATAGGGATGTTTATCTTCCAAACATGGACAGCACATTTGTGACCATGTTCATAGTTAATGTTACCGAGTATTGGTTTTTTCTCTTCTATTATTTGGGCTTCCATTATTCCTGCTCAGAAAGACAGAACCTTTGGACAATTTTTACACAATTTGTAAAGAAAACACTTGTATGAACTCAAGAAAAATTAAATAAAAAGCTTAATCACAGTACATTGTCAGTCATCTTTAACAAAACATTATATATATATATATATATATATATATATATATATGTGTGTGTGTGTATATATATATATATATATATATATATATATATATATATATATATATATATATATAAAAATTTTCCTTATGTTCTTTTAATGTCTCATTGTTTGTTTAATTGTTTTAATGTCTCATTATTCCTTTTATTTGCCTAAAAAGGTCATGAGACTGGAAACCCGTGTAGCAGAAATATGAAGAAAAAATATAATATATACACTAAGCAAATCCACATTATAACTAAAAACGTTTGCCTTTCCTCTTTTTTAAAATATACATTTTTCTCTCGTTGGAGCAACTATAACCTTTTCCCTATATATGTTTATATATATTGTATATTTGTGCAGCAATCCATTTTTAATGTTAACATTAACTATGAACATAGCCACAGTGTGATGACTGTGTTTGGAAAATGAAACATTCCTATAATGTCAAACACATACATAAAAAAACAGATTCAGTTAAAAATAATAAGAAAATAAAAATCATCCTTGATAATGGCTAAAAGAATAGGGGAAAGTTGTCATATATGCAGAAATTTTAGACAATGTTTACACACTTTGTGTCCAGAAAAGAAAACACTTGTATGAACACAAGAAAAATTGAATAAAAAGCTTAATCGAAGTACTTTTTCAGTTGTCTAACGAAACAAGGATAAAAGAGGGATTGCTGCCTAAATACACTTGTGCATACACTTAAGAGACACATCCCCTTTCCAGGAACCAATAAAACTGTCAAAATGACCAAGGGAATTTAGAGCAGCATGAATCCATCCAGCTCTTATCTTAAATAACTACTTAAAAAAGACTGTTTGTCCATCACAAGGAATGACCAAAATTCATGTTTAAAAAATAAATAAAAAAATAAAAAACGAATGAAAACTACAGACAAAAGTTAATTTTCTCCATCAAGACATTCATTTCTGTAATTCGCTGCTACCAGCAAGCAGGAATTTTTTTTCTCCTAATGATGGCCATGTTGGCTGAAACTAGTTGAGGAATTTAAATGAAATAATAATAAAAATGAAAGAATATTAATATACAACCCAGTATGTCTGAAGATTGTAATTTTTTAATATTTCTTATTGTTCAATATATATATATATATATATACGGAGGGAGATAGGAGGGAGAATTTTTCTTTCGTGCATAGCTCAAAATATCATTGAGGAATTGATCATATCAATTTTAATAAGAATATTTTATCATTTATATTTTAATTTTCATATATGTCAAAAATAAATGAAAAAGATTAAAAAACTTAGTGGAGATTAAACTCACATCCAGTGTTTTCAGAGGAAAGTATGCTCATCACAGCTCATAAATAAAGACTCAAAAAGATACTCAAAAATTATGCATATTTAAAATTAAATTTACCTCCAAGTATATGGAATTTTGAATCATATTAATCACTAGCATTTGTCTTTCTAAATTTTTTCATATCGTGATTCCAGTATAAAAGGGAAGTAATCTTGTAACACAAATCGTTCCACTTGCAATCTGCATCTTAAAAACATAACTAAAGCCAGCTTTCTGAAAATGTTTTCATGAAAAAAAAAAGAAATCTTGAAAATTCTTTTTCTCCAAATACAATGGCTTAATCAAATGGAAAATATCAAAGCTTCTGAATATTTGTAAAAATAATTTGTTAAAACTAAAAAAAAGTAGATTTTTCTAAGATTAAACCAGCTATAGCAAAATGATTAATGAATGGATCGCCCAAAACAATATTAACAGCAATGACATGAGAAATTATAGTAACCATTGGTAAAGAGAAAGTGTTCTTAAGACTGACATATTTTAAAACATAATAAACCTTAATAATACTTTAGACTTTATTTTCAATATTTATACTCTTTAGACAGTTGTCCTCATCTTTTTTAGCATATTCACAATGTTTAACTATTGTATGTTCCGGCCCTCTTCAGGTGACTTAAATTTTGAAATTAACCCTTTATTTGGTAAAGGGTAAATTGTCCTAGTTCCACGTTCCATGCCTCTTCCAGATGTTTCAGTTATCTTCCATTAACTCTCCAAGTTTTTGTTTGCCACTGCAGTAGCCAGGTACTGAACTTACAACTCTTTGCCTCAAACCATTGCTTTTTTTCCCCACAGAGCCATGTGTCCTTTGAGGGAATCAGTGGATGAATTTTAGGACTTTGAATATGGCACAAAAGATGTTTCAGCCATTGTACACTTTGGCCTTCTTCAGGTGATTAGAATTTTGAACTGAACCCTTTATTTCATACACCAGGGTAGACTGTCCTAGTTCCACGTTCCATGCCTCTTCTAGATGTTTCAGTTATGTCCCATTAACTCTCCAAGTGTTTGTTCACCACTGCAGTAGCCAGTTATTGAACTCAAAACTCTTTGGCACAAACCAGTGCTTTTTTCCACTGGCTCAGGTGTCCTTTGATGAAATCAGTGTATGAATCTTTGAAACTATGAATATGGCAAAAGAGATAAGGACAACAGTCCAAAGAATGTAAATAATTACAATACCTCATCTCATAAATATAGACATATACTTTAGCCTTTGTTATGCAGGGAAATGGTAATGTTGCTTATAAGGAAATATTCAGCATTCATTGACAGAGCCATCTGTCTTGCTACTTACATTGGAAACTTCTTTTAAACAATTTTTTAGGAAAATAGTTTTCCCAACTCTTGTAACTGTTATTACTCTTCACAGTTTAGTATGTTGGATACTTCGATAATTAATGAAGAGTATTTTACATGAAATAATGGTGGTTAAAAGTTACATGCACAAAATAAGAGACTGATTGATTTGCAATACAAGACAATATTTATTTAACAAAAATAACAAAAGGAAACTTTGAGTTTCTTTTCCTGAAAATAAAATGGAATACACAAAAAAAATTGTTAATGAATGTATTTGAGAGTGACTTTGCCTGTGTGTGTTTGCATGTGAAACATCCACAAATTTTTTTGCTTCAGCGTGAAACATTAATAGTACACACTTCAAAAAGAGGGAAGACAGGAAAAAGAGTTACTTAAAGGTTCACCTGTTTTTATACCCTGCTGATATGCACTATACTAATATTGATGGTGATTTCCTTCCCAACCTTTTGTTTAAAGTAGTGTGGAATGTTGACATCATCATTACATTGTCATACAGTCATTTACATCATTATATGTGCTAAACAAATTAGTTCTTGCAGATGTTGAAAGTCCTCAAGAGATGTGGTTTTTATTATTTGGTTAAGTTCTTTGTTTATAATTCTGTAGCACCATTCTATGAGATCAAAAGTCTGGTATAATATTGTCTTCTTTCAGACAGAGAGGATTCATTAGCTTGATGCCATTTTTAATTACTCATCTGAGAAAATGTTTGTATATAGCTGATAGACATTTCTGAAGTAGTTGGATGGCATGCATGATATACATATTAGAATCTAGATCTGATAAGGTTGTTTAAGAATATTACTTTTTTCCAGAAATTATACTTTCCAAGACTACAAAATGATATTGCTCTTTCTAGTATTGATGGAAGTTTCCTTCTAAACCTTTTGTCTTGATTATGTCATTATTTTGCCTCCTAATTATATGTGCTATCTATTTTAGTTATTGGCACTGTTGAAAGTTCTCAAGTGATGTGGTTTTTATTATTTGGTAATATTCTTTGTTTGTAACTCTGTAGTACCAATCTATAAGATCAAAAGTCTTGTGTAGTATTGTCTTCTTTAAGACCGAGAGGATTCATTAGTTTGAAGCCATTTTTAATTACTCATCTGAGAAAATGTTTGTATATATCTGACAGTCTATGAGGTTCAAAGACACACTGTCCTCACTAAGACCTACATTTGTTCAAAGCCCTTTTGAAACATTGATTTAAGAAAGTGATATAAGTAAACTAATATAGAAAAATATGAAGAGACCGAGATAAACAAAACAGAGACATTTGAACAGACTCTTCAAAATCAGTCCCATGACTAGGCATAGTTGTATGATGACTGCATTACTCAGCACCAGATCAGTTTCATCTTTTTTCCTATTTATGTGGCCTTCCCTTCAGGACATAGGCGATCATAGCTCTCCACGTCCTCCCATCCCTTGTAGTTCTCAATATATCTTGTCCTATTGCTACTTCTCCCTAACCTTGTTCCATCATCCTCTTGCTTCAGCTCGCTAGATATGTCACACATTGCTTTTCATTGTCTTTCTATCCCTCTATCCACCCTGTGAGTATCAGATTCTCCAAGCCAACCGTTCTCATTATGTGTCCCAGAAATTTTAGCTGCTTTTCCTGATGTTAAGTATAAGCTTCTTCCTTGTTTGCATCCTCTCCAAAACCTCATCATTGTTCACATTTGGTCCATGGTATCCTCAGCATTCTTCTGTAGAACCATACCGCCATTGCCTCAATTCTCTTCTTCATATTTGAGGAGACCACTTAACATTTGCTGCCATAAATGAGAACAGATATCATGTAGCAGTTCAGTACTCTTTTCTTTGTTACCAACAAAATTCTATTTATCTGAATTGAAAGCCGAAAAGATATTACTTCATAACAAGCACCCCAGTGATTATATAGTATCAGCCCAAGATGTTTGAAGGAAGGTTGTCCTTACTAAGACATATAGGCTTTATTCACAGTCATTTTTAATCATTGATTAAAGAAAGTAATTGTGTATATTGACAGATTAGATATTTCTGAATGTGTTTGGCACCATGGTTGACCTTGATATAAAAAGTCTGAACATCATAATTAAAATATGAATAATTTTCTCTAACTTGGCAGACTTTAGTCTCATGCTAAGTATGAGGTATTTCATATCAAGCTGGATGATGCATAAAAGCTTATCAACCTACTTAACTCACGAGCTGCAGTCAAGAGCATAATATGCAACCTCACAACACAGTTAAGTGTAAACTCCATAATCATAAGTATGTGCTTTTCTAGGGCTATATATGATTTTGAATTAAGAGTAATAGTTCTAAGCTGGTTGCCAACCACAGCTATCTAACAGCTATTTCACTCACAGGCTTATGGCCACATTCATGTTGAAACACCAGTTCTTGAATGATCACTGAAGTTAAGCAATGCTAAACTTGGTCAATACCAGTTGTGGTCAGATTTGATATACATGTGGTGTAATGGATAATGGCTCAAGATTGTTAATTGGAGAGCTGAGTTCCAATTCCCATTGGGTTGGTAATATTCACTTATGTACAAATACTCTTGGGAAAGATATGCATCCACCTTTGCTCCCCTCAGCAGTGGGTTAATTCATAAAATTTGTATCATTGAACAATTATTTTCTCCAAAAAATTCTTACAGACTAAATATATATTTTAGCTTTAAATAATCTGTGATTCAGTTAATTAATATTCATAATTTTTTAAAATTCACTTTCGGTTAAATGTGAAATAGGTTTTCTACTTTGCTATATGGATTTTACATAAAAACATTGGCAGTCTGAATGATTTTTTTATCACAAATCCATTGAAACTAGAATGTTGTAATAGTAAAAATTTAAAAAGCAAGATGTGATAATTAACATATACACCAGGCAATACAAAAATGTATACACAAGGCTATATATAAATTACATACATATAATAAACAGTTGGTACTCAAAGCAGGCAAGACAATAAACACATTCATAATATAAGAAAGTATAGAAATACTTGCAGATATCACAGGCATATAGGATATTAAAGATACAGGCTTAACTGTTTCTGGATCATATCAGAATATCTTTGTAAATTGAATAATGTATATGCTCAGAGCTTTCAGTGCAACTAACTATACATTTGTGGGTAAAGGATAAATTGATTGTCTGAAAGAAGGAAGAAGACACAGTGATTGGCCATACAGAAAAGTTTATATAAAGTTTAGTAATCAAACAACTGTTGACACGATGGGCAAAGTTCAAGATTGCTGTAACAGATCAGTAATCAAATTAATACACTGTCAGATTTTATGATGCCAGCCAATGTTTTCTAAATAAAACTGGTATTAACCAAATGCAGTTGATCAAAATTTCAGGATATATTTATACTATGAACAGACAGAAAATTAAGCTATATTTTTATTATTCATAAAGCAACTCAAGGATTGTTCATCCTTTTGTGAAGAAATAAATATAATAGCATAAATTTTTATGATGTTTTGATATTTTTAGTTCCAGATAGGTAAATCTAGTAATGTCTTATGTGTGAAATACATCATATATTTTGTTATTATTAAAATTATAATACTATAATAATAATATAATATTACTACTACAGTACATTTTCAAAATAGAATCACATATTGAAGGATTAAACAGGGATTTGGTTTTACTCAGAGAATATGGTTTCCACAGGGAGCACTCTCAACAAGAATGAGTTCCACTTCTTTGTTTATGTCTCGTCTTATTGAAAAAGGACACGGGGTGTGTAAAAGTTCTGACTTTAAAAACTTTCTTTTCATGCTGCAATTTAGTCAAAAGACCTATATATATATATATATATATATATATATATTTGTATATTTAGGCAGCAATCCTTCCTTTATGCATGTTTCATTAAAAATGACAGACAAGGTACTACAGTTGAGCTTTTTATTTAATTTGTCTTGTGTTCTGACAATACACAGAACACACACACTCTACTAAGCTGATAATCGAATCATCCTTGATAATGGCTAAAGGTATAGCCGAAAGCACTCGGAAATACAGAACATTTGGACAGTTCTTACACACCCTTTGTCCAGAAAAGAAAGCTCTTGTCAGAACACAAGAAAAATTAAATAAAAAACTCAACCGTAGTACCTTGTCTGTCGTTTTTAATGAAACATGCATATATATATATATATATATATATATATATATATATATATATATATATATATATATAAAATATCATCAATCTTATTACTAATATTGTTATCATTTTGTTGTCTTTTATTCCTAAAATTTCATTAACAGGCTTATTAAATTTATACACACACACACATATATATATATATTAACTTAAAAGCCACTATATCAGGCAGTATTTAAGTTAGTGCCTGTGGAGGGCTCTTCTTTTGGTCTTCATCACAATAGGTAGGAGTAGTTGCGACATGTACCAATAAACTACAGAAGCACTCAAAATTTATCACTGCATTTAAGTATTGAATAAATATTTAAGCTTACCTTTTAAAAGTTTGGCGATAACTCTTCAGCCGCCATTTAATTTAAAGACAGTTTGATCTTTGTAGGCCCTTACTTTCCATACAAACAATTATTTTTATTTCATGGGTGATTTCACTGGATTTCACAATTAATTTTAATTATTACCAAATTTATTTCCACATTATAAAAATTATTGTACAAAAAAAATTTATCACAAAAAATTGCATACAAACATAACCAAAAACAATCGCGGTAATGAAAAATTGGGAATCCAAAATCTCAGAATTGCAGTTCTGAATCTGGCCTGGAATGTTTTTAATTTGCTCACTGAGTTAGATTGATTTGAAAATGGTATAATATACTGAGCCATGGTCTTTAGGAGTAAAGTTGAAAAAGTGTGACATGGTGACATTCACATCTATTATATAGAAGCTGATGATGAGCTATTGAAAGTTAGAGAGTTGTTTCCATTTTAATTGAAATAGTTTGACACACTGATATTTACATTTATTTTATATATATATTTATTTATGTGGGAGGTATTTCTAGTAGTGGGAGAAATTTCAACTGCACCCTGTATAATAGAAATATATAATAACATAATACATAATTTTATTTTTATTACAATATTATTATTATTATCTGTAAAATATATCTAACATATGTAAAATATTATTTTGCATATATGTAAATGTCATGGGTCCTTACCTATAACTACAGAATGAACTCTTCCTAACACTATGTATACTACATCTCTCAAGAGAGAGGGACAAATCAATTTGAGCCGATAGTAGTTCACTCCAAACCAGACTGACAGTCATACTAACACCTTCCACATCTTGTATTATTATTTCGTGTAATATACCTTCGTTATTTCTACTCTTGTGTTCGTGTTGTTCTTCCTTGGTCCTAACCTGGGCCATAACAGTAAATCAGTATTTACAATAAGTTAATGCTGAAAGATTTCATAATGCAATTACAGAAGAAGAAATTGAAAAGTTTTACTGTTAAGCAATGCCATGACTCAACACAAATCATAAGAAGTTACAATTGTCATGGGAGACCTGAATGCCAAAATAGACAAGAAAAGAAAGATGAAATAGTTGGCAAATCTTGACTAGTAACTTATAATGAATGCAGAGAAAAATGCGTCTAATGTGGTATGGTAAATGATCCGGTAATAGCCAACACCTGTATCCAAGAACACCAAAGACATATGGATATGGTAAGCCCAAGAGGAGAGACAAAAAAAAAATCAATAATATAACTGTCAATTAGAAATTCAGGAATAAAGTTTTACAGTGTAAAACATACCCAAGTGCCAAATGTAGTAGCAACCAACTTTTAGTGATATGTAAACTTTGAGTGAAACTACAGAAATTGGAAATGGCCAAGGCAGCACCCAAATTGCAATATAACACTTCTGAACAACCCAAATCTGAAGGAGAAATGTATGGGCAGGTTCAAAAACAGATGCAATGGACAAAATGAGAATGGAAACTTGAAGTGGGACACATTAAGAAAAGCTTTAGTAACATCAGCAATCAACATCATCTCAATGAAAAGTAGACAAGAAACAATGCCAAGTTATTGCATAGAATAAATGACTCTGCACAAAGAAATTAGGACCAAATGTATGCAGTCTAAAGAAGAATGGTTCAACAATGTGCAGAAATCAGGTTCGTCTTAACAGCATTATGGGTCCCCGTCCAAACCACTCAGAGGAATGAAAAGTAAATGGTTAATAAAATTAAATATATATTTATTTTATATGACACAAAACTGGTATTAAAAAATTAAAAACATGCTGTACAGCAGCAACTAATGAACACGATAATCATTTGAACAATACATAAGTCTTGAAAAAACATGATAATACTCAGTAAATCACACAGATTAGATGGCAGAGTATGAAATAACTATAAATTTCTTTTCAGAGAATTGTTTTATTATTGGATTGAAGTCATTGGTCTTCAGGAATAGGGTATCATTATTCATGCACATGAGTGAAGGCCAGTTCAAATGATGTTGCCCTATTGATCACAAAATATTACATACAAAAATCACCAAAAACAATTGCAGTAATGACAACTTGGGAATCCAAAATTTCAAGATTGCAGGTCTGAATGTTTTTAATTTGTGAAAAATAATGTTATATTATACAGTTGGTCACCATTATGCACATATACACTCTGAGTGCAATTTCAACATTCAGGAATACAGATTTCAAATTGTCCAAAATTATTTTTCTGTACAGTGCAGGGAGAGTCTCACAATTTTCATAAAGAGCCATGTAGGGCTTGAGATGGTCTCATTCATTTAAAAGGTCATTGTAATTCAGGTCTTTGTGATACGTATTAGTTAGATGTTCACACTTTTTCATTAGTGCATCAAAAAAATGGCTTTCAATTCCCTGAAGAAAGAAAACAGATTTTAAATCTGTGAGTAAGCCTCTGCACATTTATTTCATCTCAAAGATTAGAGTGACAAGAATAGGGAGGAAAATTTTCACCTTGAACTTTTCGGTTTTAATGAGAAGTATCTTTTCTGTTGATCCATCACATCTATTAAGATGCACACATTGTTTTCATTCCCGTTTTTTTCCCTTTACTGTAATCTGTATCTGGGCACATACAATACTTGAATTCATATTCACAATATTTCTCTCTAGTTTCCTAAAGATAGCATTTTATAGACTCAAGAAGATTCATGGCAATGAGAACGTTCACTTTCTTTGATTGCAGGACTTTGTTTGTTTTGCTTATTCTTCCTAGCATGTCATTCCAAAGAATTGTGAGAAAGATTGTCTGCAGGTTTTTTCATTTTTTTTTGCTCAATCCTTCTGCCTCTTGCCTTGTGGTCACTTGCTGTTAATTGTTAGCTGATAGAGAATCCAGTGCATGTTTTATTTTCTCAAAACTCCTCATAAAGAGCTGAACAGCATCAAAATGTGCTGACCATCATGAGTCAGATACTTGATCACAAAAGCTTTTCTCAGAGATAATGTCAATACAATCCAGCAATAAGTAGAAGCAGCAAAAAATGAATACATTTAATCCCACAAACTTCAGGCTGTGTCCAGCACAGGGGAGATAGATATAGCTCAGAAACTCATTGAGGTGATGAATCCATGCATGCAATCCAATATATTGTCCAGGCATATTTGAGGCATTATTGTATGACTGACCACAGCAGTTTGATAATGGAATTTTGTTCTCATTGAGAAAATCCACAACAGTAAAGGATGGGGATGAACATCAAGAGATGTTCCACAGACTCACAGCCTTTAATATATTGGACAATAAATATCAGTTGATGTGTCTTTGAGATATCTGGAGTGGAATCTACATTTATTAAATAATACTCTTTTACTTCTTCAAGAATAGTACAAAGAACCTGTTGTCTCATTAATTCAATAAATTCCTCATAAATACTTGTAGATAATAATGACGGATTCCCTTTTCCGGTATTTACAATGAATTTGGGGCTTTCTTCCAAAAGGCGTCAAATTCACTCAGCAGCTATAGTATACTTGAATGGCTGCCATTTTTTGCCGACTCAAAAATCTGATTTTCTCCATGTAATGGCAAACCTCTGGAGGTTAAGAAAGCAAATGGCAGAAACATGTGTCAATGTATTATGCCAATATTCCTGCTCTGAGCAATGTTGGTCAAGTAATAAAGAATCTACACTTCCAGTTTCATTATTCCTTATCAAATATGCTATCATGAACTTTTGATGTTCCTCTCCATTTTCATGTTCTACAATAACATTGCTGTGCTTGCTCCAGCTATCGAACCCTGATGTAACAAAGGGGTATTTTTCTGGGACAATAGGTGATATACAAAGCAGTACAATGGGATGGTGAATAGAGTAGTAATTCATGTTTTACACACTAGGCATTCTGCAGTTCCCTTGTGAGGACATTATTTGATAAATACCTCTGCCTTCATATTGTCTTGTCAAGATGTTTTATATACTCTGTGTGAGTTTGAAAGGTTGCTATCATTATTCTGACATGATGAGGGCCCACTACAATTCTACTAATCTATTGTGTTAGTATCATTAATGTTCCATCATCCCGGATCTGTCTCTTGGATTGCAGACTCTTTTACTGTTACGGATTTAGATATTGTAAAATTTCACCAGCTGCAACAACAGGCAATAATGGCATGTCTTCTGAAACTGGATGATTGGTAGCAGATATAGATGCTATATCTGAAGAAACTGTACTAGTGGCTGACATTACAGGAGTGGATGCTGATGTGAAGGAATAGTATAAATGACTATCGTTGCACCTGTATTGAGCTATGATGTTAATTTTGGAAATTTTTCCTAATTTCTCTTTCTCCTCTGCATCTCCCTTCTTCTTTTGTGCTTCCCTCAAAACATTACGTTTCATTTCTGTTAAAAGGGTTATTTACTTGGAATAGATATTTTAAATATTTAGTATTTAGTTCCACACCAGAATGTCGACTTATATTATATAAGCATGCTTGCAACAAGACCTAAAGATTTAAACATTCTGCTTCCATAATGAACATATCTTTCCTTTAATTGTACGAACAATATTTATTTTTAATACAAACTCTCTCCTGTGTGTTGATTCACGAAACTCCCAGATGAGACCTAGATCTAGCTTAGGGTCTCTGGGACCTCTTGTCTCTGAACTAGTCTCATCTGTGTATAGGTCTACAAGACTACATTCAACACTTTTCTCAACTTGGACAATTAAAAAGCTTACCCTTCATCAATCAACTATCAATACTTGGTAATTAGTACTGCATCACAAATTCATAATCTTAACTAACCACTACATGATTACCATACATGTGTTCAATGTTGTGATGGAATCTCAGGTTCAGTCACTAATAATCTATGCATAGCCCTATACCTGAGTTCATATACAATTTATAAATATATCCAATAATCATGTCATTACTGTTTATAGTACTACAATGAATCTAATGTTACTTCTGCTTTTTTTTCAGATCTGCATTAACGTTTAAATCAAAATATGTAGCCAGTTGTAATAACACTGATTTTTTTTTTTTAATGTGAAATTCTTCATCCAAACTCAATGAAGAGAGAAATTCTTCAACTGTAAACATTTTTAAACAAACACAAAATCAGTTTTATCAAAAGAAATATCTGAAGAGAAATATGAATTACTTTCTTTGTTGTTGTGAAATGAAAATTGAATGAGAAAATTATTTGTTTTAGTTATGACAACTGAATTGATGTTTTTGTTTTAAAATGAACTTCAAAGCATGGGACAAGCTCTCACTTTGTCACAATTGCAACAAAAAGAAAAAAAATGAGAAAAGGTAAATAAAAAGGAGAATAAGGAAATACTACTAATAGATAGTAGAGTTTTATAACAATAAAAATAATTTATTTACAAAAGTAAATATATATATATATATATATATATAAAAATTAAAGATTCAAAAGAAAATTGATACAGTCTAGGGTAAATTTTAAGATTTAAATATTGATTCCAAGAGAAGCTCCAACAGAATGAGTATTCTTAGTCACAAATATTAAAAGATAGAAATGAGAGTTTTATTGGCGAGTCTGTGCTAGGACTGTATGAAGACTGATTGTCAGGGTCAGTTCTATGATCTTTTCCGTGATAGCAAAATTGTCTGCAAGTGAACTGAGCTGGTGAGATAAACCAGCCCTTTCATTAATGTAGGTGAGTAGCCTTTTTGAAGAAAATCATTTCTATTTGTGGCGTCTTCCAGGTCAAAAGGGGACATTCTACCACATCTTTTTTTCATTTGAGAACCAACTCAAATGAAATAAATCTTTCTATTATGACATACATTTTCACTGATTGCAATACACGCAGCTTGTCATTGTAATTTCTATTTTTAGTATTTCCTAAAAAAGGGGCGTTTGTAACACAAGTCATTTAATATATACAGATTAGCATGGGATCCTTATACACGTGGGGCCCTCAGGGAAGTGCTCATCAGGCCCATGCATTGAAACAGCTCTAGCAGAAATAGAAAGAATCCCATATAAAACAGAGAAGCATAAAAAAATAAGAAAACTAACAGGACAAAAGATATGCTCATTAATAGAATACATAAAATCCAAGAACGGAATGCTGATATTAGAGAAAGAAAAATACTTCAGTGATGGAATGAATATATCAGAGAACTCTTCCATGGCAAAAGAGAACAAGCAGTAATACACAGAAATATTTACGCATTAAAAATAATAAAATTTGAAGAGTAATCTGCATTGGCCAAATTGAACAGAAAGTAGCAGATTCAGATGGAATTTTAATAGAAATGCTCTCTAGCTTAAATGATTTCAGCATAGACAAGATTAAAGACATAATAAATAAAATATTCAACAGGGGTGATATACCAGAAAAATTAAGTAGATCTATTATCACAGCACTGCCTAAGAAGCCAGGTGCAAAATAAATGCAAACTCTCCGTCCTGGGTAAGATGTTAAACTATGTCCAGCAGCAAGGCCTCTGATCAGGAGGTTTTGAGGAGGGTGAAACAACCTCTTAATTGCTGGTGTTCCCAGGTCCACCCTGACCCGGGGTGGTATCACCTGTTAGGGTCCCAGCTATGGGCAAATAGTTAACTATTAACAGCAATACTTTTTTGAAAAAAATTATTACCAGCAATACAATTTTGAAAGAAAAATATTAACAGAAACTGGTTTTTGACAAAAGAAAATATTACCAGCAATAAAAATTTTTATCAGTATTAAATAACCCATTGATGTTGATATGCCATTAAAAAAAATAAACCAAACCAATCTAAACCAAAAAATACATATTCTATTCATACGAATCTATCCTAAAAATGTTGTTGGTATTAAATAATCCATTGAGGTTGATATGCCGTAAAACAAAATAAACCAAACCAATCTAAACCAAAGAATACATATTCTATTCATACGAATCTATCCTAAAAATGTTGTCGGCATTAAATAACCCATTGAGGTTGATATCCTGTAAAACAAAATAAACCAAACCAATCTAAACCAAAGAATACATATTCTATTCACACGAATCTATCCTAAAAATGTTGTCGGCATTAAATAACCCATTGAGGTCAATATGCCGTAAAACAAAATAAATCAAATCAATCTAAACCAAAGAATACATATTCTATTCATATGAATCTATCCTAAAAATGTTGTCAGCATTAAATAACCCATTGAGGTTGATATGCCGTAAAACAAAATAAACCAAATGCAAATTTCATTGGATAATCAGCCTAATGATCCATATAATAAAACTTATCAGAATTCTGATGACTAGTGTGTGCAGCAAGATCAAATTTGATATAGGACAACTGTGCAGATTTATTAAAGACGTTGGAACAAGTAATGTGATATTTATGCTCAGAAGGATACCAAAGAGTGCAATACGAATGCAAAAGGATGTGTACCTGTATTTTATAGATTATGTAAAACCATTTGATAAAGTATGTCACAAAAAACTGTTCAAACTGCTATGTAACTTTGACATATTTGGGAAGGATATTAGAATAATCTAAAACCTTTACTATGGATAGAAAATGAGTTCAGTAAATGTACAAAAATAGAAAGAGGTTTAAGACAAGGATGTGTTTTCTCATTAGATTTAGTCAACCTATCCAGATATTCTGAGAGAATTAGAACTTCCACTAGAAATCCATTATTGGTGGCCACAATCTTAACAACATATGCAGAGGATATAGTGTTGATAGAAGACAAAGAAAAGAAACTATTAGAAATCTTACAGAAGGTAGCAAAAGAAACTGAGAAGAAAGGACTAAACATCAGTTGTGAGAAGAACAAAAGGAACAACCCCATATGCTAATTGCAAAATGGAGATATGAAGATCCACCATAACATGACAGTGCAGCACTGAAATCCGAAGCATGTTTGTATAGCAAAAGATGCATTCCAAATGTTAAGCAATGTATTAAAAAAAAAAATCATTATAAACAAAAAAAGTGTACTGTAATATCAGTCCTCTTATATGGCAGTGAATGCTGGATCATCTCTGCACAGATGAAGATTAAACTTGAGGCAATAGAAATTTGGTTCTACAGAAGGATGCTGAGAATACTATGAACTGAATATGTGAGCGATGACAAACCTTAGGTAAAATGACAACAAAAAAGACAAACTTAACATCAGAAAATGATACCTGAAATTTCTACATAACATAATGTGGAAAGAGGGCTTGAAAAATTTAATACCAACAGGACATTGATGGTAAGGAGGACAGAGGAAATTAGCAAAATAGAGGTCAGAAGAGATAGCAAAATGATAAACCTTACTAAGAGATACAAAGGACAAGATGTTGTGGAGACCCATGATTTCCAACATCTACAAAAGACATGGCATATAGAAGAATAATACCTAGGGAGCATTGTCATTATTCCTGTCCTTGAAAGGACATGGCATTTTAAAGAATCCTGATCTAATTCTTCATCACTTAAAAGCCCCCTTTTTTTCTTAATTTACAATGTGATTTCATGCTGAAATTTTCTCAGACTAATTCTAGGTGAAAGAGTACAAAATTCAATCATGATATGTGACTATTCTTCAGTCAGTCAGTCAGTTAAGTGTCATTTTTTTTTAAGCATTATGCCACTAGCACATGAGGGGTTACAGAGAGTGGGAGCGAGAGTAGTGAAAATAAGAAGGACTAGAGTAGAAATAGCAGGCAGTCATCATCTGTGATATGGGCCAAAAGAAGCTGGTGCAGCCTGCAACATAATGTGGCCTCAGGGTTGCCCACCGAAGGTGAATGCAGGGACACCCTTCCATGCATGACATGGCATTACAGACACCCTGGTATTATAAAACTGTTGATCAGAGCAACTACCCAAGATGTTACGCAAGAGTTAGGGCTCTTAACTACCAGTCAGGAACAGCAACCAGAAAACTCAACTGTGTACCCTCAAAATGAAAATGCATTGCCACAGACTGCACACATCATGGGAGAAACATGGCTGTACTAGTATGGAGGCCAGAGAGAAGGAGAGGAAGAGTTTCGGGAACCCCTTCCTAAACAAGGAACAAGGGGTGAGCCTCTACTCTCGTTCAATATGTGATAGACACTTGGGTGGACATGTCTCTTTCAATTCATGACTGACTAGGTAGAAGATTTTTTTCTGCAGTAGGCTGATGTTCCTTTCTGTGGTAGGCTGGTTGCTAATTAAGGCTATAGAACTCTGTACTGCTATTCAAAACATAGCTGGGGGAAAAGAGATGGATTCATACCTTTTTCAATGGTATTTGCATGTAAGTGAAAATAACAAACCTGATTGGAATTCGAACACAAATCTGTGATTTTTCCTTCCAAGCTGTTATCCGTAGCACCCGTATTTGCAGATAGAAAAATAAAAAATATAAAGTAAATCTTCAAAATGTTAAAACAATAAAAATGAAAGTTTCTTCAAGTGGTTAAAGTTTTGAATCCAAAAAATTTATACATTTTCCAATTTTTATCTTGTTCTTTGGCATTCTATCAGAAAATTTAGTATTTTCTTCATGATTTTTTTTTTTTGCATTCTTATTAGCGCATATTTTTTCTCTCCTGCCCCACGTTTTTATAAAAAAAAAAATATTTGATCTTTCTGTTGATTTTTCTTCTTTTTCACTTGGTAATATTTTTTTTGGTTACTTTTAATTTTCTTAATTTAACTCTCTTTTTTGTTCGTTTTTTTTCTTTCAACGGAATTTCTTTCCCATGGCCAGATTCTGTAATCAATGTTCAAACAAAAAAAAAAAAAAAACCTAAAAAATATCTCCAGACTTTGTTCTTTTGCTTTAGTCATTTCCAAATGATTTCTATTCTCTTTTAATTAACTCTTGATGAAATTCTACAGATAATTATTTGATTGCCGTTGCTTCTTGTTATGCCTCAAACACAAATATTCAGAAAGATTTATGAAAAGGTTGTTTAGTTAAATCCACAGTAAATAGGTTCAGGTTGTGCTTGTATATACAGTTGTGGACAGAATTATTCACCCCCACTTACATAATTACAAATAAAGTTATAATACCTCATGTGTTCATGAAAAATTCATGTGCATTTTTTCACAAAGGCTGAAATAATGGATTTGAAAGAATGTGCACAAGACAATTTTTATTTTAATTTCAAAAATAATACAAAGAAAAAACAACAAAAAAATATTGAACATAGCACAAAATTATTGTCCCTCTTGCCTCAATAATCAATTTTGTAATCTTTATTCTTGATTATTGCCTTTAATCATTTTTGATCATTTTTCTGTTAAGTATTTTGCTCCATTCTTCCTTGGCAATAGCTTCTAGTTACTTCAAATACAAAGTTCTTTCTTTTACTTTTTCTTCAAATATGTCTATAAATTTTCAATAGGGTTTATGTCAGGATGTGCAGAGTATGCCAATACCTTAATTTTGATGTCATCTAAGTATTTTGTAATAATTTGTGCCGTACGTTTTGTGTGTCATTGTCATGTTAGAATGTCTAGTAATGCTCCAAAGGCTGCTTTTGTACACTTTGTTTTATATTATTTTTAATAATAGCCAATTACTGCTCTTTTATCTGTAATAACCTGTACTCTCACCAGTTCGCCTGGTTCAGAAGCAGTAAAGCATCCCAAAGCAGAATTCCTCCCACCACCATGTTTAATTGTAGGGAGGATATTTTTTTTGGTTTGTGAACTTCATTCTCTTTCCTCCATAAATAACAGGAGTTCATATGACCAAATAATCTTAGTTTGGTTTCAGCTGACCATAAAGCAGCATTCCAATATTTACTCTCATGTTCTAGAAAAATTTTGAGAGACTTGAAATCGAGAAGAGTTTTTTGCTGTTGGGTTGGTAGCTTTATCAGCTTAGGGGATTTCTATGCTGTGTCTTATCCAGTTTGACGCATAGTTTGCTGGGGTTAATGAAGTCACCCAGCAAGAAACCGGATTTTCCATACCACTAAATTTCAAAGGCTGATGGTCTGTACATTCACCACCAGTTCTCTAATTTCTTTTGTATAATTTTCTCTATTTACCATTCCTTGCCAACTGTCTTAAGAACCAGCATTCTCGGCTCAACCTGTGAATTCTGAATTCTCTAGAGTAATTGGCCATAATAAAAAATAATTGGCAGAAATGTCCAACAAACAGGATTGACAAAATTTCCAATAAACAATAGTAAAATACAGAAAAGAACAGGGCAAAAAAATTAAAGTAAACAAATATAAACAATATATATATATATATATATATATATATATATATATATATTTAAAAAACGAGAGCCGAAACCCTCAATATAATTATTAAAATTAAATTGAATTATAGTGCCCAAAAGCTATCTTTAGCTGTAACTGACCAGACGATGTGCATACATGAACGCCATCATCCTCTTTGAAATGGACACCCCACTCTACCTTGACTTGACCTCTTTTTGAAGGTGACTGGTATATGGATAAAAATGAACTGTCAGACCCCTTATCAAAATGGTTGCCCCAACCGTTTCCATAGTAATTAATTTTGCAAGCAAACATGCTTATAAAGATGCTTAAACTTCAAGATTGGTTATTCCTAAATTTTCGCTTGAGGATGAAACAGGGCTTGTTACCTTAATTCAATTTAATTTTAATAATTATATTGAGGGTTTCGGCTCTCGTTTTTGAAACATGAGAACTCTTATGTAGCAAAGAAATCATATTTTTTTTTTAAAATAATTATAATTTAAGCTCTACTTCTGTATGGAGCATTGTTTTTAAAATAAAACAAAAAAAAAAAACTACCAAATATACCTTCACACACACACACACACACATATATATATATATATATATATATATATATATATAAAGAACTTCAGATTATTTACCTAACGTGTTCTTTCCTATTTCCTATATACCTTCATACATAACAGACTGTCACATACATACATACATACATATATATATATATATATATATATATATATATATATATATAATTTTAAGGTAAAAAGTATTTTGTGGGTTAAAATACTCAATGTCAGGGATAGAGGGTTTGTAAAAATAAATGGTCTGACAATTGTTGTGTTTAAGCATGAAACTGACTATTGCCTCTGGGTTTTGACTTCAATGTCTACTTTGATATTTTTGCATATATATAAAAACTTTAGAAAAAGTATATCTTTAAAGGACAATAGGAATAAAGACAAAAGGAAAAATTATCTTTGAAAATTTGTGGGAATTTATCAAGGCAAATGTAAGGATTTTATTTTGTGTCAAGTATTTATATACAAGAGCAAAAATGTTCATTTTTCAACATTTTTAGATATCGGAATACTCATGAATATTCATCAGAAAAATGAGGCAAGTTCATAGACACATACACACACACCCACCCACACACATATATATGGCAGTGAATGCTGAATCATCTCTGCACAGATGAAGATGAAACTTGAGGCAATAGAAAGGTGGTTGTACAGAAGGATGCTGATAATACTATGAATATGTGAGCAACGACAAAGCTGTAGGGAAAATGGCAACAAAAAGGAGGCACACTGCAAAGTAACAGTGATAAGGCAAAAACTTCACAAAGTAACAATAGCTTTAACACACAAAATGGATACAGACAAGTGATCACAGCATTCTGACTTAAATACACGAAAGAACATAAATATGGCAGATGAAATCGAGATGAGGTTTATCTTATTGGCTAGGAATAAATCTCCTTGCAGACATTCCCACTCAGATTGAAACCGACAGGGCAATTATTATGACGATCTCAAAAGTTTCAGTACTAATATCTCAAACCAACAATAAGTTTGTGAAGTCATAGTCAATAACAATAAACTATTCCTGACTGTAAACAATATACTGGATGGAGTATATTTATGTTCAAAGACAAATGGTGTATTAATGAATAATGCATATATGTTCAAGGATAATTTACATGACAATCAAAACATTTGAATAAATATCAAATTTTTACTTTATTTTTGATATCCACAGAAATATTTGTATAACATTCTTTAATATACTGTTAGCCTCTTGCTTATCAAGTCAGCAGAGACTTGAATTCTATGATAGCCAAGAAGGTTGTGTATAATAAATTCCCTTTCCAGCAGCTCAAGTTGGTACTTAAATACAAATATATTTCCATTTGATAAAAATATGCTATGTGCACATCTCAAAAAGCTGACATGCAAGGAGAATTCTGAGTATGGATTTCAGAATCTGCATGTCCTTGCACATTGAGCATGTCTCTCAATGTATACATCAGTAGTTGTCACTTACTATTTATGGGATGAGCTACTCTTGATAGCTCAATTCCATGAAACTCTCACCTTGTTGAGCACTTACAACACCCAGATCTATTTGAAAAAAAAAACAGATGAAAATATATTTTAAGAGAATCTAGCATTCCATTCTTTAATATGTTGTTTACATGTATTGCCAGTAAGTTGCACAGCAATGAACCTTTATAGAGTTAATTAGAATCTTGGGTTACTGAGATTTTTAGTAGCAGTAACAGAAGGCAACACAGCTGTTTGATGCTTTACATATATCATCCATGTAAATAAAGTATATTAAACCATATATATATATATATATATATATATATATATATATATATATATATATATATATATTTTTAATTTCAATAAAGGTGCAATTAATTTAAAATTCATGAATTATTCATACAAAAACAAATACAAAGGTTAATGATTTAATTGGCAAGAAATCCATCGTCGCGAACCCCAAACCTGTTTATGAATGAAAAGATCCTTGTTTTTATAAATTTCTGTTGCATAAGTTCTTATTATTTTTACAAGCTTTCGTCTGTTCCTACAGACATCCTCAGGTATGGAATAGATTTTTTTCTTGTTTTTACTCTCAGTAATAAGAAGACAACGAAAATATATGTATTGTAATCCGAAAAAGGCTATTAGAAATGAGTTATTGTTTTTGGAGCGTGCAGTCGCAACACTGAGTTTGAATTTAAATTTTACAATTGTGCGTTCTTGTACAAATATAGTGATAAGTGAATTCTTTTTTACTGGTAAATTTTCTGTCAAAGTGGCATGAACTATATTGTTCAATAATTACAGTAATGTCGCACTTATTATCCAAAAGTTGCACTTGGATCAGTTATTTTAATGTCTGTAGGAACAGACGAAAGCTTGTAAAAATAAGAACTTATGCAACAGAAATTTATAAAAACAAGGATCTTTTCATTCATAAACAGGTTCGGGGTTTTTGTATATTATTTGAATTGTTCGCGACGATGGATTTCTCGCCAATTAAATCATTAACCTTTGTATTTGTTTTTTGTATGAATAATTCATGAATATATATATATATATATATATATATATATATATATATATATATATATATATATATATATATATATATATATATATATATATACATATTTACATATTTAGACTATCATCCTCATCTTTGTTGCCATATTTATCATAATGCTTAAGCCATTGTATGCTCCGGGCTTCTTCTTCAGATGGTTGGAATGTTGAATTGAACCTTCTATTTCTATGGGGTAGACTGTTCTAGTTCCATGTGCCATGTCTAATGGATGTCAGTTATCAGTTATCTCCTGTTAATTTCCCTCTGCAAGTACTCCACTGGATTAACCAGGTGTTGAACTCACACTCTTTGGGTCCTGTCACTGGATCTAACTAAAGCCTTTTTTCCACTGTACCATGTGTCCTTGAAGAAGGCCGAAACGTTGTGATAAATATGGCAACAAAGATGAGAATGATAATCTGAACAATGTAACTAGTGTACATAATACCTCATCTCAGAAATATACACAAAAATTATATATATATATATATATATATATATATATATATATATATATATGTATATATATATAAAACTTTACATATATAATTATGTGTGTATACATACATATATAAACTAAAATATATGAAATTTTTAAGATCAGTTATTCTGTTTTGATTAGTCTTATGTCTATCGTCTTTTCATGTTGACTTCAATATTGTCTAATTTAATTATGTTTTGATAACTATGTCCTGAAGAATGTCTACTAGACCGAAACGTCTGACATCGACATTGAAACAACATTAAAACAGCATACTTTTTATTCGGATTTTTGTTTTTCCATATTTTTCTTCATACTGTTAGATCTATATCCACATATTTGCTTACATATATATATATATATATATATATATATATATATATATATATAGTTTATATATAATTATTTGTGTATATATACATATATAAACTATATATATATATATATATATATATATATATATATATATATATACTTTATATATATATATAATTGTGTATGCATATATATAAAACTTTATAATTATGTGTGTGTGTGTATATATATATATATATATATATATATATATATAGCTGTTGTTAGTTACCCTGTATTTTTTTTAATTTTGTGAGTGCCAAGAGAGTTGTGCATAATAAGCATGAAATAATTCCCTTCTTACTAGTTCTCTAATCTCATTTTTGCTCAAGTTTCTCAATATCCCTTCCTTGCCAACAAAGTTCAAGATGATATTCCATGTTCACCTTGTAGAAAATATTGTGCCTCTAAGTTCAGACAGTAAAATCATATGAAGAGTCAATGAGAAAGTAGGATGCTATGGTCAGTAATGACAAACTAATCCCTGACAGTACCTTAGCGGTTGTCACCCATCATGTATGGATTGAACTGCTTGTTATCATAATTTCATGTCCTTGTGGAATCTTTCACCTTACTGATCATATAGAGCAGTCAGACCTGTTCAGATCTGTACTGCTCAGGTTTTGAGTTTTACTTGAGTGTCTGAATCCCAAACAACAACACATCTTTTAAATGAAACATAAATTTGCTGAAGGAAGAGTAGAAGCAGAACGTCAGTTGAAATAAAATTTCTATATGCTTTTCAGAAATATACAATAACAATAAAATATTTAATTTACTTGCAGTAAAGTTTGTTTTATCAATTATGTGTTCTTGATGCAATGTGAGATGTGTGGACAAACTTACTTTATGATGATCAGCCTAATGATTTTGTCATTGCTGCTGGCTCATCTCTTCCATTGTGTGTGTGGGGGGAGGCATGTTTGTATATATGTGCAGATCAAACAGGCCTCTGAAATTGTTTTGAACCCAAAGAAAGAGTATGCTTCTATTTTTATATCCATAAGGGGGGGGTCGAAATCTAATTTCACATAGAGGTGTAAACTTTTTGAATACAAGATTTTCATTAGTTAGAAAATAATTTCAAACTGGCTTGCAAAACTTTTTTTTTGATTTGCAGCAGTGGTGAAGGGAGTTATTGTTATTTTGTAAATGGTCCAAAAATAACATGTATCAGGTTGACAACTACATCCGCAAATACTTTTTGCTATATTTGCCTTAGTAATTATTCTTTATTAAACAAACCTTCTGATGGGATTTTATTGGTTGAAAATATATATAGGTTTAACCTGGTTTTGATATCCGAATTCCATGTCCACTATTTACATTATTCGGACTATTGTCCTCATCTTTGTCACCATATTTATTACAACAATATATGCTCTGGCCTTCTTCAGGTAGTTGGAATGTCGAACTGAACCCTTCATACACAGATGCCCTCAAGGACACATGGCACAGTTGATAAAGGCATTAGTTAGATCCAGTGACAGGACTCAAAACATGTGAGTTCAATACCTTAAGGTTAAGGTGGTGGAGAACTTGGACAGGTGAATTAACAGGAGATAACTGATAACTGACATCTATTAGACATGGCACGTGGAACTAGAACAGTCTACCCCAAAGAGTAAAATAGAGGGTTCAGTTCAACATTCCAACCACCTGAAGAAGGCTGGAGCATGCAACGACCAACATGTAATAAATATGATGACAAAGATGAGGACAATAGTCCAAATAATGTAAATAGTGGACATAATACCTCATCTCAGAAATATAGACAGATACTGAATTCCATGTCTTTATGGAACCTTTCACCTTGCTGACCATATACAGCAGTCAGATTTATTTGGAAAAAATATGATGAACATGTATTTTAAGTTATCTAGTATACCATTATTTTCAATACTCTGTTAAAATCTTGCTTATCAAGTCAGCAGAGTTTTCAATTGTATGACAGCCAAGAAAGTTGTGCATCATGAATTCCCTTGCCACTATGTGAAGTAGATACTTAAATACAAATATAATATTTACAATGAAAACGAATATGCAATGTGCATATCTCAAAAATCTGACATGCGAGGACAATTCTGGGTATGGATTTTAGAATCTGCATTTTAAACATGTTCTTTTACTTCATGAACAACATTTTTCTGTTGCCTTGTGTTATTCAATCAATAAATAATTTACTTAAGATTTATATTAACGGTGCAAAAATCTTAATTAGATAATTACTAGAATCTGCTTTTGAGTAAATGAGAACAGTTCTTTCATTTTAACTAAATGAAAGAACTGTTGTAATTTCTCATTTTCATTTTAACTAAATGAAAGCAATATCTCTGGGTTTTTTTTTAAAATTCTTTCTTGGTAGATTAAACTATTTTCATTGGCTGTTTAAACTTCTGTAATTACGGCAGATTTCCACTGAGTTAAAAAAAATCTGTAGTAATAATAATAAAAATTACTGGCATTGTTTTGGATCCACCCACCGACAGTTTTATTGCCAAAACATTTTTTTCTGGTGAATTGGATAGGCTGGATAATTGTTTAGGGTGATAATGAACATAACAAACTGACAATCGTCATTTTGACAGTGAGTTTCTTTTTGATCGTGTCATCTCTTAATTTATTTATATAATTGTTATTTAAAAGTAAAATAAGTGGTTCTTCTGTAGCCTTAAAGAAATAAGAATTGAGTGCTTTGTAAATAAAATCACCCACTCGTATTCCATGAATGAAAGAAGATCAAATCCTTTTAAGTAGAATATTCATTCTGTCAGGCTTTATTATTGGCAGACATAATCTTAACAATATATGCTACACTGATGGCAGACTCAGAAAACTGAAAGAAGCATTAAACAATGAAGTAATGGAAAGTAAGAAGAAAAGGCTCTTAACTGTAAGAAGATGGAATGCATGGCTGTCAGCAAAAGAACCTAAGTTGTAAGCTATATACTGGGAATGTTAAAATGAAGCATATACAGATATTTAACTATCTGGATACTACCGTAATAAATGATAGAAAGTGTGACACAGAACTCCAAAGATGGGTAAGAAAATCAGAAAAGGGTTTTGAGAAACTAAGCAAAGCAATAGGATATAGGAAAATATCCGAGTCTGTCTATATTTCTGAGATGAGATATTATGTACAGTATTTACATTATTGTCCTCATCTTTGTCGCCATATTTGTCACAACGTTTTGGCCACTGTACGCTCCAGCCTTCTTCAGGTGATTGGAATTTTGAACTGAACCCTTTATTTATAGGAACCAGTAATAAGGAGTGCCAGAGAAAAGCAATGGTAACAAAGTTGCAATATAAACTCTGGTAAAAACATGAAATGATAATAGCAAAATTGCAATATGAGCACTGGTAAAAAAATGGTTGCTGAAAACATTAGGTTTATAATACCCAGAGGTTCATACCCAGGGACACATGGCACAGTGGATAAAGGTGTGGGTTAGATCCAGTGACAGACCCAAAGAATGTGAGTTCAATACTCGGTTAAGGCAGTGGAGAACTTTCAGAGGGAAAATTATCAGGAGATAACTGATAACTGACATCCATCAAACATGGCACATGGAACTAGAACAGTCTACCCCAGTGATCGAAATAAAGGGTTCAGTTCGAAATTCCAACCACCTGAAGAAGGCCGTTGTGAGGACAATAGTCTAAAAGGAAAATATCCTTAGAAAAAAAGCAGAAAGTACTGAACTGTTAATATCTAGCTGGACAATTACTTTGTGGAGGTTGGTGCAGAATGTTGGTTTTTACATTCAAAATGCTGAATTGGAACATTTTTTTTTTTTATGAATACAAATTGTGCCATTCTCATGCAACAGAGTTCATAACTCATGGTCAGTTGGAACAGAGAAAGCGAGCAAAACTCCTTATTCTTTGAAGTAGTAGGCATTCATCCTGATTATTTCTTTAGTGTTTAGTGGAGTGAAACAGACTATCTCACTTTTCTGGTGAAAGGATAGAGAGAACTGACTACTAGGTTCTATTTTTTCTGGGTTTATATTGAGGTCAGTGAGTGTTTGGGGAGTGTGAGTAGGATTGTCTCTCACTTTGATACAGGGTCTTTGATCTTTTGTTTTGCTTATCCAAGTATAGTTTCAGAAATAAAGCTGATTGAACTGTCCTTAAAAATTCTGGGGTTAAGGCGATAAGTAGGTGATACTTTTCAGGGGATTTAAGAAATATTTTTATTTTATTTATTAAACTTTGTCTACTATGAAGAAGAAGAGATGTAAAGCAAATAGGACATGGCTCTCCTGATGAATGCTAAGAATATCATGGACAGTATTATATGAGTTACAACAAAGAAACTTTTAATTAGAATCAGAAAAACTGTTAAAACTTCTGCAACAGATAATGTAGAAGAGGGCTTAGAGAATTTAAGTCCCATGAAAGCAGGGAGCAGCAAATAACCTCCTCATGAATTTGTGTGAATGGGTGTCAGAAGAAGATGGAGGGTAAAAATGGCTAAAGTTACTTAATAAAATGAAAGGGTAGTTGTGATATACAGGGTGCAATGAATAAAATTGTCGCCTAAATTAAGCAAAAATGAAAATAACACTGACATCTCATTTTAACAGATATAATAAACAAAATGAAACAAAAAATATCCTGAAATACTAAAGAGTAAATTTATTCAATAAAATCACCATTGGCTTCAACCACAGCCTCCAGACAACTTTGGAATCTGCTGCAACTCTTCTGGAAAGTCTCCTTGTTTTAGTTGGTAGATGCTGCCATAATTCTTGCTTTCAGTTCATTTTTGGTGTTACAATGAATTTTGTTGGTCTCTTGTACAAATACACCTCACATATAATAATCAAGAGTTTGCAGTCTGGGGAGTTAGATGGCTAGATGTAAGGGGTGATGTGGTTGCCTAATAGGTATGACTGGGTTCTCCTCCTTGTGCGGCATGGTGCAGAGTCCTGTTGCCAGACATAGGCTCTTCCAGCAGCCATCTTCTTGACACAGGGCAGCACTACCTCCTCAAGGCACTTGATGTAAGGCTTCATGTGGAATCTCAAGCCATCACCAACAAATTTGGGAGTTCTTATCAAAACAATCAGTGAATTTTTCCAAGCTGCCATATCTTTGTAATCACTATTAGGCTCATCCAACTCTTTCTGAATTTTCTTCTTTCTGTTCTCAGATTGACACCCAAACACTCGGAAATGTTCATATGGGAGCTTTCGGCATGAATGCCAAGCAGTACAGCATGCTGTTTCCAAATAACTGGCAGAGTGAATTGTGTCATGGTGCTCATTTTCTCACAGGCAGTGCTCAACTGACTCTACTGTAATGACAAACGTACACAGGTATAGGCTTTAAAAAAAGCTTTATTCAGCTGAGAATACAATGTTCACGTATAGTGTCCTTTTATAGGCCCAATAAGCAGAAATAACTCTCTCAAGGAGGAGAGTAACAAAACAAGAGGAGACAACTCTTGATTATTCATAACACCTACTATACTGTGCAGTCAACAAAATAAAAAATGTATAAAATTAAAAAAAATATGACAACAATTTACCCATCGCACCATGTATAGAATATGACAATTCATTTTGTTCCCTTGTCAAAAAATATATGGAACACTTGTTATCACATGAGAAAGAAAAGTACCTTTTAAATGGTTAATTACATTCTTTGAGCAGAAAACTTAAGTTATTCTAGTTTTATTTTTTGTTATGAGGTATATGCTAAAGCTGCCAGGATATCTATAAATTAAAAATCTTAGTTTCTACAGGTTTATCAGTCTCTAATGTGCAAGTTGTGTAATGGTTACCAGTGTGAAAAGTGGACTTGTTGAGTCAGGTTCAAATTCCAGGCTTGTCTGTTGCATTCACGTTGGACTAATGCATTTGAAAAATGCAGGAATACATCTATTCTCCCACCCACTTAGATAGGAGACAGATTGAACTCTTGAGCATGGGAGCTGTGAAGGACCAAGACTCCCCATAACTCAGAACTGGAGAAGGCAATTGGAAGCAATTCCTTTATCTTTCTAAAAAATTCATGGAAATTCATGCATAATAAATCTAAAGAAGTACTGAAGTATTGTGATCACCTTCATCCTCAAGATATATGCCACTGAGCAGAGTTAATTTGTAGTATTAAAAAAAAGTAGGCTGCACATGTAAAATTTATGAAAATTAGCTTAATCTGATATAAGGACAAGAGGTATCATCTTCTATTGTATTGTGTCCTTTCAGGATATTGGCAATGATGGCTCTCCACAATTTCTTGTCCTTTGTAGCTCTGAGTAAACTTTGTCTTTTTGCTATAGATCCTAAACCATATTCTGCCAACCATTTACACAAGCTCGTTAGGCGGGTTATGTGCTGATTTCATCCATCCATCTTGCCTTCAATAAGTCTTGTGAATATCAGATTTTCCAAGCTCTCTTTTCTCTTCAATTGTCCTAGAAACTTCAATTCTCTTTTTGATTCTAAGTATAAGTGTTCTTTTTGTTTCCATTTTACCTAAAATTTTATCATTGCTCACATGTTTAATCCATGTTATTCTCAATATTATCCTTTAAAACCACAGTTCTGTTCAAGTTTGTTCTTCATCTGTGAAGGCGTTGTCCATCATACCCTGTCATTTAGGAGTCCTGGTCCGCCACTACAAAATACAATCTGCCTTGCTATTTAAGTGGGTGGGAGAATATATGTATTCCTGCATTTCTCAAAGGCATTAGAGTGAAGTGAATGAAGCAGACAAGCCTGGAATTTGAACCTGACTCGACAAGTTCACTTTCCACACTGATAACCACTACACAACCTGCACATTAGTTGTTAAATAGCTCAAATATATATTTACTACCCAGCACAAGCATTGAACTGATAGCCTTCAACTAATGTAAACTCGTACTTTAAAAAGTTAACCTGTTCCACTAGCAGTTGAAATGGGTTCTGCCTATTGAGTTCTATATAAAGTTAGTTTTCTATGGGGGAGATATACAATCTTTTCCACTGGTGAAGTGATATCAAATTAGATGAACAAAGAGGACTGGTATTACACAAGTTTAGTACCCTTTTCTTTGTTTCTAACAAAGTTTTCCTGTTTCTTAAAATGTGCTCAGCTTTTTGGAAAGCGTCTTTCGCTATACTAGCAGGCCTTCATATTTTGTGTCATACTATTTTCATTAAAACACTTCTTAAATATTTAAATATTATACTAGCATGTTAGGCCGTCCCTTTTGCTAACAACCATACATTTATTTGGCACAAATGGCATATGAAGATTATGTTACCTGATTTCCAAATTGGAGAAGTCTACTAACATTGAAAATAAGCATTTGACATTGTCACTTGGATCTGTGTTTGGTTATATATGTGTCCTAGAAATTTCAATTGTCTCATTCTGATTCTAAATATGTGACCTTGTTTCCATTTTCCAAAAATGGCTTCCAAGACTTTCAGAAGTTAAACAAAGTCTTGCATTCACCCCTTGCCTCTCTAGAGCATTTTCATGTATACTATCCAAACATTAATACTTGTTTTCACATTCATAACTATTGCCAAGCAACTCAGCTTATTTGGCAAATTGAATGTGCTGATATATAGCTTTTCACATTATAAAAACTTACAAAATCATGTAATTTACACTATTTTCTGTGTGTCACATGATGTACAGATTTTTATTATATGAAACATTATATCTCAACACATTCTATTTGCCAAATAAGCTGAGTTACCTTGCTATATTTATGAATGTGAAAACAGGCAAATGTCCTGTGGTGATATATGATACACAAAATATTAGACTAGGCCTTTCCTCAAATGTCCTACTCAATAGTAGGATCTTTTCTTAAGCATCCTTAGTTTTATCACTGCTTTAAAATCATGGCTCGTGTACATGGCATATGATGTATGGACATGGAAATCACAACTCCTGTGCATCACATATGAAGGACAGGCAAACAGTTAAGAAAAAGGAAATTTCACTAGAAACAAAGACTGCTTAATAGCTATGTAAGTTTCCTCACAGATAAAGAAAATACTTCCAATAACAGGGAACAATGCTAAGAATACTGCAAACAGAATATATGAAGAATAAGAAATAGAAAATATGAACAAATACACTTATAATTAAAATCAGAAGGAAATAGTTGGAATTTCTGTGAAATACAATGAAGAAAAAGTGCCTGGAGAATTAACACTCACAGGATATAATGAAATCAAAAATTACAAAGGGAGACAACAAGTAACCTTCTTAATAAAATTATATAAATGGATGGCAGAACAGGTTTTTGAAAGGATAAGAAAGGTACAAATATTGAAAAGCATAACAAAGGATAGGAAAATGAGGAGAGCCAATATTGCCTAAATCCTAAAGGTACATGGCACATAGAAGATTATTCAGCTATAATTTTTTGTTCCTGAAGTTAGATTAGAAGATGCAAATAATGAGATTCTTGCAATTATTTTAATGCACCCACAGAATTTGAGAAGGAAATGCAGCAAACCAGATTTAAGCATTTTAAAGGTGTTTACTTGTTTCTTGAAATAAAGACCAGAAGCAGACTATCATTGTCCATTACTCTTGTGTTTGGAAGAGACCCACTTGGCTGGCTATTCAAATTTATTCACAAATAGTCAGAATCTATCTACCATTCATCAATGCATTGAACATTACTACCACATCTTGTCTGGTGCATTTGCTATGCATTTAGACATTGTTGATAAAATAGAATTTGCAATGTTATTGGTCCTGACCTGGCATCTCACCTTCAGTCACTTTCTCACCAACATAATGTATCTTCCTTGTGACTTTTCTGTGAATATTTACATGGTAATTGTCCTGAGAATCTTTACTCTCTTGTACGTAGATATTATGATTTTAAGCATACTACTATATTGGCAGTAATGCCTCATCAGTTTACACTTGAAATGGCTAGATGTAACTGTAAGTTCTATGCTAACAGTTTCTTCTCTCACACTTCTCACTTGTGAAACTCTCTTCCAGCTCCCTGCTTTCCAGTTAACTTTAATGTCCAAAAATTCAAATGCAATGTCAATCATTATCTTCTTAGTTCCTGTTCTTTTATTGTTCTCTCTCCTTAATAACATTTTCTTTTTCTCATATTCCCTCAAATTCAGTAACCCTTTGCATCTTAGTGGCTTTATTTCCTTGCTTGGTGTGAAATGATTAAAAAAAAAGAATATGATACTTTGAAATGAAAGTTAGCATAGAATTTGAGCACAATTACTGGAAAATTTGCAATAGAGTTTTGATGCCATATGTTGAATATTATACACTAATAACCTTAAAGAATATATCTTTGATTTAAAAAAAATAATAATTTGGAAGACACCCTAATGGGTTCTGGAGGAACAATTTGGATGAAATTATCTGTACTTGTCAAATACAGAACAAACATGTAATCTGACATGGCGTTAATGAGTATCCTGTGGAAAAATTACATTGTCAAAGATGTCAAGTTTCTTATACATCATCATAGAAACCTGAGATTATCTGCTATGCCTCCTAAAACAACCAATCCCAACTATGTTTTTTTTTTTCTTTTATTCTTCACTGCTTTCAAGACTATTTAGATGGGTGCATGCAAGAATATTAGTACTTGAAATAATTATTTCTCATTACCATTTTCTGAGCTTAGGTGGTCCCTTCAGGGGAGCTTTTATAATGAATATACATTTTGACAAATGGCTTTTCTAAGTGTCTTTGACTCTCTGCATAGCAATGTTCAGATCAAATATACTGAGAAAAAAAAATATTTTGCTTTATTCAATGAACATTTTTGAATCTTAAAAAAAATACTATAATTGAATAGCATTTTGTATATTTTCAGAATATGCTGGGAAGCTTTGATATAACTTGATGACCTGTCAGAGGGGAACTGACTGCATATATGAAAAACAATCTCTTGTCAGCTTACTAAATCAAAAGATTTCATGTAATTAGTAATATTTTAATTATAGTTCTGACTATATCAAAAAGTAATGACTGTTTTAATCTTAAAAGTATTAGTTTGTAGATTTTTTAAGCTTGAGATTAAGTTTCTAGAAGTCCAGAGAAAAAAACTTAGCTTTTTCAACCTGCAATCCTCTTTTGGCATATGTAAAAAGCAAAAATCAGTCATTTCCAAGGATGGAACATTGACGTTAGAGGAAAAAATAACCCAGAGAGCTCTTCCATGATAAGAGAAAAACCAGCAATACACAGAAATATTGATGGACTAGAAATATTAAAATCTGAAATAGAATCCGCACTGGCCAACTTGAACAGAAATCAAGTGGTAGGGTCATAAAGATTTGTAATAGAGATGCTAGAGGCTTTAGACAATTTTGGTATAGACAAGATTGCAAAAATAGGAAATGAAATCTACAACAGTGGTGATATACTGGAAGACCTAAGATCTATTTTCACAGCACTGCCTAAGAATCCAGGTGCAAAATGAATGCAAACTCCATGTTATGGTCCAGTTCCTTGTACCACGGTGATAGTCCAAGGTAGAACCAATAAAGAAGAACTCAAACACAGGTATGGAATAACACAGATATATTACAAACAGGAATATATACAGAGAAGTAGAAGTGTTAGTATGAACAATCAGGTTTAGTAGAGAGAACAATGTAGTCTCGACCATTATCACTATTCCAATGTCTTGCAGTAATTGTCTGAATGCAACTCTGTTTTGGACTGCCTCTGACTTGACTCTTGACTCGACTTGAACTACTGACTTGACTTGAACTACTGACCCCTTGCCTACTCATGATGTGCAGTATTTATTAAGTATGGAATAGTCCATTATTATGGGTAAGATCCCATAACACTCTATTAGACAATCAGCTTAGTGAGCCATATAGCGAAAGTTATCATTTGAATTCTGATGAATAAAGAAATAGGTATGTTATCAGAAAGAGCAATACAAATGGAAAAGGATGCATACCTGTGTTTTATAGATTATGCAAAGGCATTAAAGAAAGTACAGAATAAAATTTCTTTTAGAACTGCTCAGTGACCAATACATACATACATACATATAATATGTGTGTGTGTACAAAAAACGGTAAACTGTTTTAGCATCATTAGAAAGGTTTCTCCAGATCAGAATGAAAGAAATGTGTTTATGTGTGTGTATTTCATTATTAAATTATGAATACTTTTCCCTAAGCTAGTGTCTTTTACTCTGTATGAAAGAAGAACATTGAGTAACTTTTGTATAAAAGCTGTAAATTTAATTCATGCTGAAGAAGGAAATTACTGGAAAGTAATTGAAACTCACCTGAAGTGATCTGAATGTGTAATGCTCCTCATGGCAATGACACTTCCACCGAGCTTCTCTACGGCATATGACTTCACTGAATTTCTTTCGATGTGTTCCTCTCAAACTTATATTTAAACTTTTCTTTTCTTAAATCAAGATAATGGCTTTCATACAAAATTTGCACAATGTT
>CAHIKZ030004384.1:3385000-3432500 GCA_903632075.3 Acanthosepion pharaonis | reverse complement strand
AATCCACTCTAAGTCAGCATTGAAATATGCATTCAATCCAAAACCCTGTTCAATTTAAAGGATGTTTGCCAAAAGTCAGATGAAACATTTTAAGATTTAATGGGGAGCTGTTCCACCAGTCTTTTGGCAGAATGATAAATTAGAATATTAATATTAATAACAGGTTTTCTTAGCTTCACTTAAAATTTGATACAAACATGAAACATCATATGTCAGTAACACCTTTAAGGATAAAACCATAAGTGTTAATTCAAAATGAAATAATCTAAAATGGATATACCCAAATGAAGCCTGTAAATTTCAATTTAAAATCCAATTCAGAATAATGTTGAATGTGTATACAACTAGGTAATACTTTATTTCAGTAAGCAATATTAACACCCATGATCATATAGCCTACTGTCATATATATTAGATTTGTAGGACATTTACAATTTTGTAAAAATTGTAGATTTCCATAATCTTAGCACATAATCAGTGGTACCAAGAGGGTTAAAAGTGCAGAGCTGTTCCACCAGAATATCAATCAAAACCTTGTGTAATAATTGATCAGTCTTTTGGCAGACTGACAAATTAGGTATATATATATATATATATATATATATATATATACTGAGGTGGGCAGAAAGTCCTAACATCAACACTCAAACAAATACAGATATAATTTTGCACATGTATGCAGAAACACATTTGTACACACACACACACACACACACACACACACACATATATATATATATATATATATATATATATATATATATATATATATATACTGAGGTGGGCAGAAAGTCCTGACTCACTTAGCTATCAAGCAACACTAACATTTATTCTTTTCAATATACAGCTATCAACATGTAACACTAACATTTATTATATTATAAATACAGATATAATTTTGCACATGTATGCACATGTATGAAAACACATTTGTACACACACACACACACACACACACACACACACACACATATATATATATATATATATATATATATATATATATATATATATATATATTTATACTGAGGTGGGCAGAAAGTCCTGACTCACTTAGCTATCAAGCAACACCAACATTTATTCTTTGAAATAAAGTCTATCCTTCTCAACGTTATTCTGCCAGCAATCAGCCAGCATCCAAATCTGTCCCAGATAGCAGTTTGCTGGCTTTGAATCAAAAAACTACAAACAAGCTTCCTTCACATCAGGTCATGGAGGAAGTGTGTCATTGAGTAGAATAGGCCATAGTCACTCGAAGCAGCATCGGGACTGATTAGTGAATGTGGAAGGATCTCAACACTGTCCATCTGTTTAAACTTCTCCTTAGTTACCCTGGCAATGTGTATCCTTGCATTGTCTTGCTGAAACAAAGCCCAACCTCAACTGACCAAAGCAGGATACTCCTTTAGTTTGTCATACATGTGATCTGGCTGCTGGCAATAGAGTTTCACATTGATGGCATGACTCTGTGGAACAAACTTGGAATACAGTATTCCTTGGAAATTCCACCAAACTGAAATCAAGATTTGTTGTTTCTTTCCTGCTTGCTAAGAGAGTCAGGATTTTCCGGTCAACCTAATATATAGAGTGGCACTCTTCTATGTGACATGTCCCTTTAGGGTGTGGTGATTATGGCTATCCACAATTTCCTGTAATATTATGTCCTAAGTATTATTGTTCATTACCAACCTTCATTCAATTATTCTATTCAGTAACCTTCCCTAGGTTACAACACTTAATATTTTGCTTAGCTTTTGGAAGGCATCTTTCACTATCCCAATGTGCCTTTGGATTTTCTTTAATTGTTTTAATAGAGAGATTTTATAAATTTCAACTGATAGCAGTAGTGGATGCTAGACTAATGAGTGGCAAATTTTTCCTTATAAGGAAAGGACTAATATTAATTAATATACTTAGAAGTAATAAAAATGGTGCTGTTGATTTGCTTTATGACATGCCTAATTATATAAGAAATAAAATTATCTGACAAGATTGCTTAATAACAGATAGGAAAAGCAGGCTATACATTTCAATATTTCATGGTGCTTTGAGTTGGTTTAAATCTTGTGCTAGGCTGTAATTTAGTTAAGATACCATCATTATATTGACATAGTATCTACCTACTTTATTGCATCAAGGACACTCTAAGCACTAAAAAAAGTAATGACAGGTAAAGATGTAATAAAAACTAAAGATGGTGCACCTACTTGTTTGTCTGTTTCATCACTATTCTTTTCTCATGTCATCTTTATCTGCTTTTATTGTTTTTCTCTAGCTTTCTTAATTACTCTATACTTTTCTCCTTCACATTAAAAGCTTATGACTATATTACACTGAAACACTTGTTCTCATATGAACCTTGAATTTAAGCAACATTGAGCCAAGTCAGTTTGTAGATGGGTGGCCACTTGGGAATACAAGCTTGCATGTCTGGGTGGTGTAATGGATAATTGGAAATCAGAGAGCCAAGTTCCAATTCCAGTCAGGTTATTGTATTCAATTACACACAAATACCTTTTGGGAAAGGTATGAATCCACCACTCCTCCCCTCAGCTAAAGGTTAATTAATAGGAGTTATATCAGTAAATTATTATTTCCAAACAAGTTCTGACAATCTAAAAATATTTTCTGACTTTAAATAACCTGCAATAGGTTGATAAACTGTAAAAAAAAAAAACATCCCTCAACCTATCAATCTTCACACTTTCATTACTGTGTTTCTCCTCTCCCTTTCTTTTCCTAATTCTATTATCATGTGGAAAGGAACATAGGCAAAATTGATCTCTTTCACATATATATATATATGCTGGACTAACTAAGTGAGCTGTTTTGTAAAGTATCTCTGTTGTGTTCATATAATCTTTTATTTAAATTCCTTGAAGTTTTCCATATGTATTCCTATACATATGGAAAACCTCAAGGAATTTAAGGAATACATATGGAAAACCTCAAGGAATTTTGAGTAGCAATGATTAAGGATGATAGAATAAATTCCAACATCAAGTTTTAGTTTATTATTATTTTGTTTTGTATTAACTAAGTGTAGCATTGTTTTAGAAGTTGAAATGGTGTTGTAGCATACCTATGGATGATAATGAGCATGTCGCCATTCACATAAATACAGTAGTAAATACTGTATGTTAGTCTGCAGAGACTCATTATGGAATTCACTTGACTCACTTTTAGCAGTTGATTACTTCTTCTACACACTACTGGTGAATCTTATATGTGTTGTTCTTGTCCTAAGTATTATCATTTATTACCAACCTTATTCTAGTCAGTAACCATCCCTAAGTTACAACAAATGGCTAAATGTAACCATAAATTCTATGCTAACAGTTCTTTTATTACACTTCTCACTTGCGGAACTCTCTTCTGGCTTCTTGCTTCCCAGTCAAGATTGATCTTTGAAAAAATTACATACAATGTTCTTAATTTTTGTTCTTTTATTATTCTTCTCTTTAATAGTATTTTTCTCATTGTCTCTACCACTCAGTAACCCCTTGCATCTTAGTGGCCTTATTGCCTTGCTTCAGGTGAAATATTAAAAAAAAGTAAAATTTAAGCTAAATATTCTCAAATCTCTACATCCTTTCTTATCTAGTCCTCTATTCCAGATACTTACTATTAGTAGCAGATATAATTGTATATATATATATAATAGATATAATGGTAGATATTTGTAGTAGATATAATCTTTAAGTTGTCTCTGTTTTAAACATTAAGACATTGTTGCTTCTTATCATCATAGCTTGTTTTTACATCATCTCTCTGAGAAAACATTCAGCACCTACCAATGTTAATTACGTAATGTTTACCTTTTTGAAATTCTCGTTTTGCCTCTATTTTGTCCTCGGTGCACTGCTGTAACTAATATCTGCATTCCAGTGATACTATTTAGTCTTGTTGGTATCCCCATTGTTCTATTCTTAGCTTAAATATATTAGCAAAAAGAAATTTAAAAAGCAAGGATATAGATAAGCATTAGAATGAAGTTTTTCAGTAAGCTGTCTCCAACAAGACTTGGGAGGATGTGTGCATTATGTAGTGTTTATTGATGCGGAAAGTGGGATTGCTCTTTGATTTCAAATTCCAGCTGAGGTTGGTGTATTTGCTTTCATACAAATACCTTTGGAAATGAATGAACTTATCAAGAGCCTACTACCAGGGTAGATGAAGCTTTCTAGTTTTGTTTGGTAACCAGTCTAGGAGAATGACAGCTCTAAATTCAAAACCAGTTCGGTTTAAGGTTAGCAAATACACCCTTTAAAATTGATGTAATGGATTAACCTGGTACCCATGAGTGACTACACTATAGGTAGTAACTACCTATAAGTATCTGTAAGGCAATGGACTACATGAGACTTGCTGTGATCTGTTGAGTATGAATCCGACTTATTCAAGAACTATTTGACCTTTCAAACAGCAGCACTCACTAGTAGTTTTATAATAAATTTTATTTAGTTATCCATGTTGTTCCACTGATATTTCTATTAGCATGGAATATAATAAAAATCTTTCTACATTAACCAGAGCAACAACACTTAGCATGATGAGACTATGACCCTTGTATTCCACAAGAGAGTTTATAGGGTTGATATAGATTCATATTCTTAGAAACCTCTTTTACATATCCAACACCTTACAGAGTTGGTGATCCATCAAAAGATGAAATTTTAATTCAGTCGTATATGTGACATGCACGACATACATATGAAATATGGAGGTCATGCATGGCACCAAAATGGCTAAAAAAATATCTAAACTGTCAACAATCCTCTTTTTGTTTCTGAGATGAGGTATTGTAATTATTTATAGTATTTACATTGTTCAGACTATTGTCCTCATCTTTGTCATATTCATGATACTTCAGCTATTGTACACTCCAGTCTTCTTCAGGATTTGTCTGTATTTCTGAGATGAGGTATTGTAATTATTTACAGTATTTGCATTGTTCAGAGTATCGTCCCCATCTTTATTCACAATATTTTGGCTGATGTACACTCCAGCCTTATTCAGGTAATTGTAATTTCGAACTGAACGCTTTATTTCATCCACCAGTTGTTCTAGTTCCATATGCCATGCCTCTTCTGGATGTTTCGGTTATTTCCCTTTTAATTTGACTCAAGTTTTTTGTTCACCTCTGCTGTGGCCACACATTGAACTCTAAACTCTTTGGGTCAAGTCACTGGATTAATTCAACCAACGCTTTTATCTACTGGGCCAAATAATCTATACAACTACATTCTCAGATCAATGATTAAAAATGACTTCCTGCAAATGAAGCCTGTAGGTCTTAGTGAGGACCATTATTCTTTGAATCTCAGATAATTCAGTCTATACTGAAGCCATTACAATTCAGAATGTGGAATTAATAAATATTAAAAATTGCAAATGCCTGAGTACATTGATCAATTACAACAAATTTTAGTATTGGAGGTAAGGAAATTGAACATAGAATACGCAATGCTATGGGCAGTTTTGTCTAGCAACGCAAAATATTACAAACCAAAACATTGGCTTCAGAACTCGCCATCTTTTAATATAGCCTACTGAGATATCATGCATGGCACTAAACTTGTTTAGAAATATCTAAACTGTCAGCTGTATTCAACTACTTTCTAGGATCAGTGATTAAAAATCACTTTCAGCCTAGAGGTCTTAACAAGGACAATCCCTCTTCAAACCTCTTGACTGACACTACAAAGTTACTAATGAAGTATTGTGCCACATGACAGAAACCATATCACTTGATGACTTTGAACAATAACAACTAAAATGGATAGCACATGTAACACAAAGAGAAAATAATGACATAATCAAGATAGTAATATTCCATACTACTTGAAATAAAAGCTAGGAAGGAAATCTCCATCTATAATGGAAGGAGTGATAACGATTACTGGACTTGAAAAATTTGTTTTTCTGAAAAATGGTTTTAAAAGAAAGATTTTTAAAAATTTCAACCAAAAGTAGCCCAAGTTGCTTGATCAGTGAATGCTAAATGTTTCCTTAAAATTTTCCTAATTTTACTATATAGCTCCATTTCACTTGATTAAATTTTCATTACACTGTCGTTTCTTTACACTTAGTAGTAGTTGTAGTAGTAGTATTTTCAATAATACTAATCATCTACAGTAATTTTGTAAACCAGTTGGTGAAGAAACAATAAAAAAATGCCATGAAAAGAAGAAAAACTAGAAACAAACTTGTCAGTAAAACATAAAACAAAATATTTTTCTTATTTTGACATGATTAATAATGAGAAATTAACCCTAAATCTAACCCTGTCTTAGATTGAAGAGTTACAAATCATATGTTTCAAAGAAAATATTTTCTCTAAACAGATCCCCAATGAAGAATTAAAATGATGCACACACACACACACACACACACACACACACACACACACACACACACACACACACACACACACACACACATATATATATATATATATATATATAAAACAGAAGATATGTCTCTGTGTGTGTATGCTATTTATGCATGTCCACATTTCTTGACTGATTTTGATGAAATTGTACACGCATGTTGCAAATTGATTAAGTCAAAACTAACTTTTCAATTTCCAAGCCCCTGGGTTTGACAGAAAAATTAGTAAAACTGAAGATGGGTACGACTTTTTGCAAAAACCAAGGCAAAGTTACATGCGAACAAAATTTTTATTGGATGAACTGATATTTTTTGCACTTAACACAGAACATAGCTCATGTTATGCTTTTTATGAAGAGTGCTCGCTAGTTTTCCTGCGACATTGGCTTCACACAAAAAATAGTAAAAAATCTGAAAAAATCAGATTTTTCTTAACACTTAAAGTAAAAACTTGAATAACTTATTCTTTTTTTTTATCTGATTTTCTTTAAACATGTTGCAAAAAATTTGACCTCACGCAAAAATTAAGATAGTGTGGTTTTAGTCCTGGTCTCTTCCCATTATATAACAAAAAACAACAAAAAAACTGTTAAAAATTCCCATTTTTCACCCATAACTGCTTGGTTTTTCATCCGATGCTTTCCAAATTTGCCATATAAATTACATATGACACACAAATTGTTTGAATGTTTGGTTTAGATTATTTCAGTTAAGTGGATAAATTATTTTATTTTTTCATTATTTTATTATTTTTAGATAATTATTTTAATATATTTTTGGACTTAATCCATTCCATAATTTGTTGTCATTGTTTATGTTAAGATATATTTTGTGAGCAAAGATCAATCAAGAAAAATCATCAAAGGTGTATTTACAAACAAAAATTCAGACTTTACTAACTAGATGCTTCTTTATGGCAGAATGGTTAACAGCACATCAGATCAAATCATAGTTCCCATTAAGGGTTACCAGTTAGATTCCTGTTGGAGAAGCACATATTTTCTACAAAATTTCTCAAACATTCAGGCTGGTAAATGTAATTAACACTTTTTAATTAAAAAAAATAGAGCATTTACTTAAATATATTATATCTATAAAATAACATATAAATGAAAAAAAAATATTGTATAGGAAGGCAATCTCTTTTGCAGACACTTGCTCAGGTGTATTTGTGTTTATTTAACACCCACAGAGACCACCTGTTGTTTATACCGCAACTATGCTGAGCAGACGTTAGTAACAGTTTCTGGGAAAGAGAATGTCATCTAATGTGATCAACAATTTGAACAAGGCCAGCACGCTCAAGCCCTCAGCCACAATGACTTGTGACTTTGTGCTAGCACAGCTATTGACAGCCCCGAAGGGTTCCATCTACCCAATTTCACTCACAAAGCTTGGGTCAACCAGTTTTTCAACCGGTTTTATGGTTTTCAGGCACTTTTGAAAGGTGCCACATGATGTGATTGACCCCTTCAGTTCGATAACATCAGGAAGTCTCCTTCCTGACAAATCGACCATGGTGAAATTCAAACCTGGTTCTCATGGCCAGAATGCAGAGGTTCTAACCACTTGGTCACATGCCCATATATATATATATATATATATATATATATATATATATATATATATATATATATATATATATATATATATTTGGTTGGATAGATGTGAGTTTGTGACCCTGGGTTTCACGCTTTAGCGATCGTCAGACAAACTGATTAATGTTTTAAAAAATTTGGGTTTATGTAGATTGCGTGTATTGGTGTTATTGTGGAAGTGGTAGGGGAAATTTCACCATTTTGTCATTCATCGTACTAACACAAACATCGATGTATGCAGACACATATACATACTTGGTCATCCGTCGGGACTCATACATATATAAACATATGTGGGCAGTTTCGGCTATGACACATGTATGTACATGGGTGGTGTTATATCTATACATACACATTTGTATGTTGAAATGTTGAAATTCTAATAAGTACCACGCATATAATATATAAATAATTATACATACTTATATTTATTTATATTTATATACACTTTTCACATATATATATATATATATATATATATATATATATATATTATTTATATATATATATCATCTCAGAGACTCCTTTCTGCCTTCCATCTGTATGAGTGATGCTAACCTCCAGGAAAGTGACTCATTGCCCCTTTTCATGCTCATGTTCTGTGTTGATCTGAAATGGAAAAACTATGTTAAATCCATTGATAGATCTGCTGCTAAGAAAACTGGTTCACCATGTTGGGCAACACATTTTTTTTTCTCTGCAGAATCTATCTTACATATCTATATGTATACCATTTGCCCATGCTTAGAATATTGCTGCCACATATGGGTCAAGGCCCTTACTATTTACCTTGATAAGAGCCAAAGAAGAATCAGCTATATTATTGGTTCTGATCTGCCAGCTCGGCTCCAGTCACTTTCCAACCACTGTAAGATGGCCTTTCTATGTCTTTTCTATAAATACTTTCATGGCAATTATTTGGCTGAGCTCTTAGCTATGCTACCTAGCCTTTTTGAATTTAAGTGCAGCACTATACCGGCATTGAGATCTCATCAATTTCCAGTTAAGCTGGGTAGATCTAGCTGTAAATTTGATGGTAACAGTTTCTTCTCTCACATTTCTCACTTTTGGAACTCTCTTCCAGCTTCATACTTTCCAGCCAACTTTAATCTGTAAAAATTTAAATGCAATATCAATTGCTATCTACTGTCCTCCTGAATACTCTGTTCTCTTTCTACTCCTTATTAATATTTCTGTTCCTAATTCTTCCACATCCTGTAACCCCTTGTGTTTTAGTCGCATTACTGCCTACTTTAGGGTGATACTGATTGAAAAAAATTATATATATCACAGTTCAACACAATTGTTTAACACAGGTTTTGTGAACCCTTAGAAAAAAAGTTGATGTTTGCTTATTGAAATAACAAATTTGGGAAGTAAGTTCGACTAAGAACCTTTCAGCAACCTTTGTTTATGTAAAGGTGTGAGATTTTGTTTGGAATTGGATGAATATTTTGATTCTGTAAGGAAGTGCTTTTTCACTCAAAGACATTGACATTCTCATATCCTTGTACTTTTCATTCATAAAATGTTGTCTGATTTGGTTCCAGCGAGACTAACTTTTATTAGTTAACCCCCCCCCCCGGACTCAATATTAGCTTGCTTTGTTCTTTTGTTCAGTTCTATTGATGTTCCTGGATTTAGCTGCTTTTATATCTTCATCTTGGCAGCTTAAAGAAGAGAAAATCTTCATTTCCCAATTCTACAAACTCAATAAAATAGCAAAGTCAGCAGCAAAAATATAAATAAAAAAAGCTTTTATATAGTTTAATTAAATTATTTTTTTTCTTGGCTGAAACTCCTTTAACCTCATACAAATTTACAAATCATTTTTTACCTGACAAGTTTTTCACTGTTGAATTTTAGATAACAGTACTTTTATATATATATATATATATATATATATATATATATATATATATATATATATATATATATATATGTAGTTAAATATAACAGACAACAAATGTCTATTATATTTTATCGGAGCCATTCAAGCTTTGTATATTTGGCTTTAATTTCATGAGAAAATAAAGACAAAAAGTGTCCAATGTTTGGGTATTTCTTTGTGTTGTTCCTCGATCTAAGCTTTTGGCTGACATGAGCCATCATCAGACTGGTTATTAGGACTGTACGAAAGAGATGTTTACTGTCAAAGATAGCATCCTGTTTTGTTTACATAGATGTTTTCTATATGACAATTACCAAATAGCAGATATTGCTGATCTATGATTTCATGTCATTTCATTTTTATTTTATTTTAACTTATCTTTTTTTTTTAGGAATATTAATATTAATAATATTATTATTAATTACTCTTTTGATTCCTGGAAAAAAAAAACACAGTTACCATCTTTGATTTTATAACGCCACTTCTAGTTGTTAAACCAGTGTCTCTCTAAATTAGAATTTATATTTCTTATTTCCAGCCTTAAATTCATTCTTAAATGTTGATCTTGGACGGACTTCAAATTCAAAACCAACATTTTAATGTGTTTATTTGCATATTTATTTATATGTTCCTATATTCCATTAATTTTTTTTCATTTTATTTCCTTTGATTTCTGGTGTGCACACATTTCTTTCCGGCCCTGTCCAGAGACCTAAGGTCAGAAATAGTGTCATGACATTTTCCACTGACCCCCCACCCCCCACACACACACTAAAAAAAAAACTGAAAAAAAACAGACATACACATTTTACATAGCTAAAGCCCTTCATTAGGTGTTGGCTGTGCTCGTGAGAACTTTTTTTTTTATTTCTTTAAGGCATGGTCTTCCATGGATCCCACAAATTAGTCTACTGGAATTTTTTCCATCCAATCTAAGGACTCAAACTACAACAAGGATTGTTGATATTCCCATATCCACATTTTTGAGATTTTAATTTCAAGGTCCTAGCTTTTTGAAGAGCTTTATTATTATTATTATTATTAGTAGTAGTAGTAGTACTTTATTTTATTTTGCTTTATTTTATGTTATATTACTGTATATTATTTTGTTATGGCATACTTAGTTCTTGATATCACTGATAATATTACTAAACTAAAACTAATAAGTCTCTTGTTTTTTTTAAAAAATAGTTGAAGATTTCCCCGTGCCCCTTTTTTGTTTAGTTACATTTTCAAAACCAGTGTCTCCCTAATTTAGAATTTGTATTTTTTATTTCCAATCTTATTTTCAATCTTAAATGTTAAGCTGATTTCAAATTCAAAATTAAACTACAATTCATTTAAATATTTTAACTCCAATAATATTCCACCCCAACAATAATATATCTTGCATGAACCAGAAAATTAAAAAAAACAAAATAGTGTCAACCCAAAATGTAAATAAAAATAAATATAATTCCAATAATTAATGTAAGATATCATATATAATTCTTAAGAAATTCTTAATAAATAAGTAAATATATAAAATCCCTAAGTGGAAAGGATAATCCAAGTAGATCTTTTTAACTTAAAATATTAAAACATGGATCCATAAAAAATGCTCAATGTATAATATACAAAAAAATATGATATACATCAAGGAAAAAGTAAATGCATAATCAAAAACATGGTATAAATTATAATTTATTTCAATGGGTAAGTTTTTAACACCCGTCTCATCAGACAGAAATTACAAATGGCTTAAATTTAAATTTATCTAGAATATTTAAAAAAAAAAAAAATAATAGGAAGTGTAGACACTTGAGCTAGAAAATTTATTTTCTGGAGATTTATAATATTGAAGACGTATATGGAGGAGAAAGAGGAAGACTTGTTAGCTTTCAATCTGATTTTCATGTGTTGTGGATGAGAGAACATAGTAAGAGCTAAAATGCTAACACACACACACACACACACACACACATGAAAGGGAGAATAGAAAATAATAAATTAACAGATAGAAAATAATTTAAATAAATAGAAAAATTACCTACAATAAAATTTCAAGACAAAAATCCTTTTGAATGAGATATCAGAAATTATGACTCATTGTATACATATTAAAAAGTTGCTTTTGAGTTCATATGAAGTGGGATGAAAAGAATGTATATTTCATTTAACCTCCCACCAATAGATTTCCAATACACTTGCTTTCCACCTCTTCATCCTCATCTTTTACGTCATGTCATGCATTTATTTATTCATTTTTAAATAATATAGCATTCATAAATTTAAAATAAAATAAAGCATAAGGAAATCAATTGATAGAAATTGCCTAAAATACCAAAATGTTGAAACTAAGCCAGTGGAATTGGCTGATCACCTAATTTCATATATATATATATATATATATATATATATATATATATATATATATATATATATATATATATATATATATGAGAAAGAGAAAGAAAAAAATGGACTGATGATGTTGAAGGATAAAATAGACTATCACCACTGAAGAGCAACTTGTCAGATGTCAATACACCCTCGACCACTTAGCCTTGGAGAGGGTAGAGTGGAGATCAATGTGTTTTAGTGGACTCTAAATCATCTTCAAGAAGTGAGAGCAAGATCTAAAAGGTCAACCAATCTAACAGTGACCATATCCCACAATTATCACTCTTGCTCTGTATGCAGTCTCCTTTGCTAATCACTTTTGGGTCTTAAGTGCCACTTAAGATTATTGCACAAAATTCATAATTGAATCAATTGGTTAACTTACGGGAGAGTCTATTATATATATATATATATATATATATATATATAATATATGAGGATCTCTTTGAAAACAACACACATTTTGATTTGTTATATCAAACAAGGTACAACAATTTCAGATTAATTCTATTGCAATCACATGCATTTTATAATTGACTTTTACACAATTACATAAACTGAAAATTTGCATCTCATAAATTTTATTTCTGTTTTAATCAACATGAAAATGAAACAAGTGATATCATGAATTTAATAAATTTAAAGCAAGCTTATTTAAATTTGTAATCCTTTAAAAGCAAATCTTGTAAAAGTAAATAAGTTTTCTTGAATTTTAAAATCATAACATTCTAATCTTGATGTTTGTAAACATTTGAACATAGTATTTCGTATTCACATTAAATCCAAATATATTACTTCATTTAGCAATAGAAAATGTCAAAAACTACAGAAATTTAACTTCTATATGCTGCATTGCTTCAGAATGTTGGCAACGATGGCTCTCCTCAATTTCTTGTTTTGTGGAGCTCTTAGTAAATTTTGGGTTTTTGTTATCTCCCTTAAGCTCTGTTCTGCCATCTATTTACACAGACTTGTTGGGTCAGTTATGCATTGTTTTCTGTGTCCTCCTCATTTTCAATATGTCCTGTTCATATCAAATTCTCTAAGCTGTCATTACTCATTACGTACATTAGAAATTTCAATTTTCTTTCTGATGTTAAGTATAAGTTTCCTTTTTGTTTCCATTTTATCTAAAACTTTTTTGTTGCTCACATATTCAGTCCATGTTATTCTCAGCATCCTCCTGCAGAACCACATTTCTGTTGCTTCACATTTCTTCATCCATAAGGAGAGTGTCTAGTATGCACTGCAATTTTGGAGGACCAATACTATGTAACAATTCAGAATTCTTTTCTCTGATCTTCAGCAAAAATCACTCAGTAAATAAATACCTTTATTTTTGTCGATTTGCATTGTTATAAAATAAAATAAGACATATCTTGGCTGATTTACAGGCAAATAAACTAACATACTCAAGAGCGAGACAAAGCCCAGTCACAAAATGACCAGTATCTTCGTTTACAAATGTTCCCGACGCATGAGTTCCGGTTGAAAAATAAAATAATATTTAAAGTGTTTCTATTTTTCGACCAATAAAAATGCTTCCCGCCTAATTATACTTGCATTGTTTTTCGAGCCTGTTAAGCCATAAAAAACGCCATAAAAGGGGTCACACAGAAGTACAATGGCAGTCAACAGGTGGCCAGGGAAGAGACCTGTCACGTTCAGGCCGAGCAGTCAGCAGGGAGCACCAGTGTCAACACATGTGAACTACTATGAGAGATCGACCTAGATCCAAAGCCGGCTTATGAACTATACCACAAGGTATCCCAAACCCTCACGTTCCTGTTGAAATAAATCATGTAAATCTATTTCTGCTGTTGTCATATTTCTTTCTTGCAACCACACGCTTGTCTATAACAGCATGAATATTTCAGAGAGAAAAATACGCACTCTAGGAGGATTCAAACTTGAATTCCCCTAGGGTAAATCCTCCTTAGCTTTGAGGCCAGTAACTGAAAATATATATAGTGTTTAATAAATAAATGGAGTTTCTTCTCAAATAAAAAATATCCAGTAAAAATAATGTTTAATAAAAATATGTTGGATTAATAAATAAAAATCCATCTCGTTTTTTTATAAATGTTTTTGTTTATATTTGGATAAAAAACCGAGCTATTTCAAGAATCACAGTAAAACCTGTGTTTAAAGGAACTATTCAATTTTGCTTTGTTCATCAATGCACTCAGTAATTGAGAGGTCAAAGCGCATCAGTTCTAATGACACCTCTGGGAATGCAGGTTTCAATCCTGTCATAGAACAATTATTTTCTTTAATAAGATTTTTCAAATATTCAGGCTGGTAGACAAAAATATATAAGTATGCTATTAAATAAAGAAACAGAGTCTACTCAAATATGAGTATCCACTAAAAATAACATTTAACTAATAAAAATATATATATATAAGTATATTTATTAAACAATACTGAAAGGGTACTGTTTAAGCTTTTTATTATATTTTTCTTATATATGAAAAGTGTTTTCTTTTCTGGACTTAGTGGAGAAATTGTCCAAATATTTGTTGATTTACATACAAGAAAATATAATATTGCTAGTCTTTTTTTTTAAAGAAAACATGCATTAAAGAGTGTTTAGTACCCAAATACACAATTATACATGCATATATATATATATATATATATATATATATATATATATATATATATAATGAGCATAGGCTTCCAAAAAATGTGCTGTATGGACAACTGCCAAATTCCAAGCGTTCAGTTGGATGTCTACTCTGATGTTACAAAGACAAATTGAAGGACAACTTGAAATGTCTTAAATTTGAGCTGAAAAACTGAGAAGTCCAAGCATCAAACCAAAAAGTGTTTCATGAAGTTAAAGGGTTTTGAAAACAGTAGACTGAAGCACTGTGATCAGCTTCATCAAGCTCTGAAGCAGAGATGCCATCAAAATCTTGCTTCAACAAATTTCATCTGTCAGTCTGGCCTTGTCACCAGCAGCAAGGCTATCACACTTAAGAAAGAACTAATATGTCTCTCCCTTATCTGATTTTCTTCACAATAGCGTCTGCTAGAAATATAATATAACTATAATAATATAATAATATAATAGAAATATATGTAAAACAAAAGGAACCATCCAATGTCGACCCACATTTATTGTTCATGATAGGAGAGTCAGTGATATATATATATATATATATATATATATATATATATATGAAGAAAAATATACAGAAAAAACAAACAAAAATCTTAATATGTCCATCGTCTTTTTCATGTTGAATTTTATATGTTCTAATGTTAATTATGTTTTATGAATATGTCCTGATGATGGTCTAAAATAGACCAAAACGTCCAATGTTGACTTTATATTAACATTAATACAGCATGATTGCATATTAAGATTTTTTTTGTATATATTTTCTTCATACTGTCGGATCTATATCCATATATTTGCTTACATATATATATATATATATATATATATATATATATATATATATATATATATATACACACACACACATATATATATACATATATATATATATATATATATATATGTATGCAGTGCTATCCAAAAGTTAGTAAATCTGAACAGTATCCATTAAGTCAATATACAACATTTTGATGCTACTCTTTGCTAGCCAAAAAGAATAATTTAACATATATACACCTAGTGTCAGTTTAAACTGACACCAGCTTTATTTTACATATATTATATACACTTTGCATAAGGTATGTAGTTTCTTGATTTTAGAGGAAAAATTGAAAGCTTTTCAAGAAATTTCAGTGATATTTTTACTCTCCAAAATAATAGTTAATAATTATCGTTTGGATATATCAAAAAAAAAATAAGGCAGCTGTTTAAACTGATGCCAGGAGGACATAGGTTAGAAAAGACATTGGAAATGAGATGTCAAATAAATTATCTGAACATGCAAGTAGAAAGTGTGCGCAGGTGTGTGTGTTTATAAAGATATATAATGTATGAAGATATCTCTGAATATAATGACATTTTATTTTGTTGGAACAGAACATCAGATGCAGATGTTAGTGGTATGGCATTAGACCCATCATTCAGAATGGGGAGAAAATAAATGAAAGAAATTCTCAAGAATTTTCCATCTTTCATCTCGACTCTTTAGGCAGAGAATATAAAATGTTAAACAATTTTTTAAAAGTCACTCATTTTTTTTCTGTTTTTAGTCTCAAGTAACACTAGCTTGGGAAAAATAATATAAGATTTAATTATTTTAAACACAAAGTGTTCTAAAATATCGTAACTGACAATTGGTTATCATCCCTTTCTTGATTTTTTTTTTTTAATTTCAAATCAATAGCTGTATCTACTGCAAGGAAAGTTGGGTTACTGTGTCATGCCAGAAAATCTTTCAAGTCTGAATCCATCTTGTATGTTTACAAATTTACCAATCACTTGTACATTGAATACGGTTGCCATATCTGATGTGGTGCTCTTGCTGTATATCTAGAAGTTCTTGTTAAAATCCAAAGAAGCATCTGCAATGTAACCAATCCTGACTTGGCATCTCAGATTCAGTGTCTTTCTCACTGACATTCTACAAATACTTTCATGGCAACTGCTTTGACAAGCTTTTTTCCCTGGTTTCCCGACTACATGAATTTAAGTGTGCTACTAGATTGGCATCTAGGTCCCTCTCCTTCACTGCTGAAATAGTTAAATACAACCACCACTTTTGCTCTAATAGTTTCTTTTCTCACATTTCCCACCTTTGGAACTCCCTTCTGTTTACTTGTTTCCCTGATAACTATAATCATCAAAAATTTAAATGCAATGTCAATTGCCATTTTCGATCTTTTTGAATCCTGTTCATCTTTTGTCCTTTCCTCAATCCTCCATATACTCACTTTCAATCCCTGTATACTAATGGCATTTTTGCCTTGCTAGGGGTGAAATGATTAAAAAAGCTTATATAATGTCCTACATATGATATTTTTCAATATTCTTTGCTCTTTTGAAAATGTTTAGTCATCAGATTCTACCTTGTGTTCTAAAGCATCATAATCAACAATTAATGATCGTCTCTTTCTGTGCTTTTCTTTGTTACCCCAACTTAGTGAATTGAAGCTAAGTACTACATTGGCAGCTAGGTCTCATTGTGTTACTGTCAAAATTACTAAAAGTAACCAAAATTTTTATTCTAATAGTTTCTTCTCTTGGACTTATTTTGCTGATGGATCTCTCTTTCACTTCCTGTTTCCCTGTCAACTATGATCTTAAAAAAATTTAAATCCAGTGTCACTCGTCATCTTCTGTCTCCTTGAATCTTGTTCATTTTATTGTCCTTTCTCTTCAGTAATGTTTTCTCCATTTGTTTCACTTTTGGTAACCCGTTACACCTTAGTGACTTTCTAATACAATATCAAACTCTTCAAAGTGAGCAATCTTTTGAAACGTTTCTCTATTCCAGCCAACTTTCAACTAAGATCTTCTGTTTATTGTTTCTCTGTGGATAGAGCTTCTTACTTATCTACCCACTTATATAAATTTGTCTTTCTTCTTATCTCTCTTTCTGTTATCAAAAGAAACAAGCAATACTAAGCAAACTAGAGGTGTGGGTGGGAGGTAGAGGAGCCAATAAGATGGTCGAAATAGAAGTCCAAATCTCTGCAAGCTGATGAATGGTGGCAGGCAGGGGATTCTTACTGTATATAGATGTAAGTATTGCATTACTTACAGTACAGCCCACCACTTTTCATACATTCCACATGTTAGATATATCTGGCTCCTCCCACATCTTTGGCACTGACCGACAAAGATTAGACAGTTTGGTGAAGAGTTGATCTTGAAAGGCATTGAAGATAGGAATTATACAAAGAAAGATAAGTCGATAGGTTAGTGGTATAATTAGTGTGCAGGATTTGTACTTTTGGTGTAAGCTTCCAAAAAAGCAGAAAATAAATTTCTTACCAACACAGAACAAAGCATTTGCAGGTTTTTTTTTTTTGGCATAGGGGAGTTGGTAAGGTGTTTTGAGAAGTTTCAAAGTGTTAATTTTTAGATATATAAAATAAGTAACAGTAATGATAGAAACAGGTATGATCATGAATATACATATACTATATACCAAAGATTTGGTCCCAGCCTCTGTATTTGATAGTTACCAAATTCCATACCTTTAGACTATTTACATTATTCAGACTATTGTCCTCATCTTTGTCACCATATTTATTACAACGTTTCAGCCGTTGTACACTCCAGCCTTCTTCAAGTGGTTGGAATGTCGAACTGAACTCTTTATTTCGCTCACTGGGGTAGACTGTTCTAGTTCCACGTACCATGTTTAATGGATGTCAGTTATCAGTTATCTCCTGTTAATTTCCCTCTGAAAGTTCTCCACTGCCTTAACTGGGTATTAAACTCACACTGTTTGAGTCCTGTCACTGGATCTAACTAACGCCTTTTTCCACTGTGCCATGTGTCCATGAGACAAAGATGAGGACAATAGTCCGAATAATGTAAATAATGTATATAATACCTCATCTCTGAAATATAGACAGATACTGAAGAAGGCCGGAGCGTACAACGGCCCGAAACGTTGTAATAAATATGGCAACAACAATGAGGACAATAGTCTGAATAATGTAAATAGTGTACATAATACCTCATCTCTGAAATATAGACAGATACTGAAGAAGGCCGGAGCGTACAATGGCCGAAATGTTGTAATAAATATGGCGACAAAAATGAGGACAATAGTCCGGATAATGTAAATAGGCTATATAATACCTCATCTCAGGAATATAGGCAGATCCATACCTTTAGTTTAATTAATTTCTACTCTGCTAAGATTCTGAAGCTATTTAACTTATTACTGCATAGTGTCCATTTTTTTTTTTTTGAAGTAGATGATTACCTAAAATTTAAAATCTGCATCTCTATTATTGCTATTAATCAGCAATTTAGGCAATAAGCTAAACTCTTAAGGAAACTTTATGCAGTCATGAGTTTGTTTCATATTGACTGAATATAGAATAAAATTCCCCAGGAAGAGAAATTTCCTCTGGCTAAGTGAGCTATTTTGAAATAGACATACAACCGTCATCCAAAGGCACTTCCAAATACCAGGTGTTTGGATGTGCAGATATTCTAATGTCTTATGGCTCGAAATTGTTAATCAGAAAGCTGAGCACCAATTCCAGACAGTTTCAGTATATTCACTTACACAACCCCACCCCCTAAGCAAAGTTAAAAATCCACTTCTAACCCAGATATTGATTAATTATTAAAACTTGCATCACAAAATCATTATTATCAAAAAAAAAAAATTCTTACAATCAAAAAACATTTTCTGGCTTTAAATAACCTGCAAAGAGTTGATAAGTTGTAAAAAACAGATTAATCGATTCATTCAGAGGATGACCCTAAACTTTTGGCATATGGTGTGTATATAGGAAGCCTTTTCAAAATGTTTTATATCAGTCTACTGTGACGGCATCAAGTGATAAAATCTTTTAGCCATGAGTATCCAAATTAAAGACTAATGAAAGAAAGTGCACTAATCAAAATAGTGTAACCTGAATGTAGAGTTCAAGGAAATATTTACTTGTCACTGTTTCAAAAAGTAACTTCCTGAGGGAAAAAGCTCCTTCTAATTACACAATATTTCATACATATTTGTATGCATGCATACACACACACACACACACACACACACATATATATATATATATATATACATATATATATATTGTGTGTATTGGAATCTCTACAAATATTCTTAAATGTCTATAATTTCTATAATTGGTAACAGAAGCCATTGGTTTATACCAACGGCTTTCCTTATTTCATTCTCCAATTCACTCTCGTGTAGTCATGTGTGACGTCATGAGATGCGGTGCGATTTTCGCTTCTAGCGTCTTATATGTTCATCGTTGCTTAGTGATCCACTATGTAAACTAAACAATGACAGACTATCCTCACTGTCGTGTCCGTATATTGTTTGATATGTTTGTAATTACATCTTTGATAATGGCTTGAGTAAGCCGAAAGCTTAGATTATATTAAAAAATAATGGATAAATATTGTGAATTTCTTTTTTCGGTTAATGATAATGTTATCAAACTTATCAGAAGATACGAAAAAATTTTACATAAAATAAATAGACAACACTTGTCTATATTATTTAATGAAACGTGTATATATATATATATATATATATATATATATATATATATGTGTGTGTGTATAAAAAATTTGGTTTTACAGAGCTGTTGTCCTTGCCATCCTTTTGTACTTCTCAGAGTTGTGGACTCCATACAGGTACCATATACACCAGCTGGATGTGTTTTTCATAAACGCTATCTGCGTGCAATCTGTGGAGTTAACCTTCAAGATAGGACATCTAACATAGACTTGTTTAACAGGTGTAATATTGGAGGAATCAAAACTTTCCTCATACAGTCTCAGTTACAGCGGACTCGTCATGTCTTGAGAATGTCTGAAGACGATACCCAAGTCCCTACAGCCAGTTAGATCAGGGCTACAGGAGTGTAGGATACCCATGGCGAACATACAAAGACAAGCTGAAGAGCAACTTGTCAGCTCTTAATATACCTCATAACAACCTTGAGCACTTAGCCTCGGTACAGGTAGAGTGGAGATCAACGTGTTTTACTGGACTAGGCAGTTTTCAACGGGAGAGTCTATCACACACACAAACAAACACACACACACACACACACACACACATATATATATATATATATATATATATATATGAAACATTTCACCCCAAGCAAAGCACTAAAAGCCACTATGATGCATAAGTTTACTGAGGGTGAAAGATTTGATTTGTTTGTTTAACAGCATATCAACTTCTTATGACTTCGTCATTTAATGCCAACATTTAATTTTCTTGTGAGTTTTGACGTAATAAAAATATGATTTATGTTATTCACCCTTCACAACTGAATACATAGTCAATGAAACTCAACATTTGTGCATAGACATGTTTGTGCGGACACAATTACAAGAGGTGGTATGAAAAGTATGTGAGTATAAAGTCTCTTAAGGAAAATGAGTAGACAGAATGTATCTAAACTTTACAATGAAACACATCTTAATGAAAACATGCTGCTGAAATATATATATATATATATATATATATATATATATATATATATATATATATATATATATATATATATATATATATATATATATATATATATATATATATATATATATATATATATATATATATATATATATATATATATATATATATATATATATATATATATATATATATATATATATATATATATATATATATATATAATAAATAAATAAAAGGACACATGGCACAGTGGATAAAGGCATGGGTTAGATCCAGTGACACAACCCAAAGAGTGTGAGTTCAATACCCGGTTAAGGCAGTGGAGAACTTGGAGAGGGGAATTAACAGGACATAACTGATAACTGACATCCATCAAACATGGAACTAGAACAGTCTACCCCAGTGAGCGAAATAAAGGGTTAAGTTCGAAATTCCAACCACCTGAAGAAGGCCGCAGCGTACAACGGCTGAAACGTTGTGATAAATATGGCGACAAAGATGAGGACAATAGTCCGAATAATGTAAAGAATGTTTCATTAATAGATTTGTATTTTAATTGTGGTTCCTTTTTTTCATCACCTTATATTTTCTCATCATCCCAATTGCATTTTCTTGGTCAATTAATATTTACCAATATATTCTTCTGATGATGTGTTCATCAAAAGGGATATCTTAAGGGAAGAAGAATACTTTCCTATGTTTTTAAATCTGTATATATTTTCTGTAGCATAAATTTCTTTTCATATATATATATATATATATATATATATATATATATTTTTTTACTTTACGCATGAGAAAAAATATCGATCAAATGAATTTTTTAAAATACATTTACATCTTTCGATGATCATTTCAATCTAACAGAATAGGATGCACACACACAGAAGAAGAGAATATATGAAGGGAAAATCCTGAGGATAGGGAGGACAGATAACAGTTGACCTCTCAGCTTAGAGGTTAAGATTTTAGTGTTCAGAGAAGCATCATCACAGGAGTTGATTCTCAGAAAGAGAAAAAGTAATGTGAGAGCTCAAACAATACATTGACAGAATAAAAGCCTAAAAGGAAAACTTTTTGCATCATGACAATGCAAGGTCACATTGCAATCAACAGTGTGATATCTAAAATGCACAGTTGTTGCAAATCATCTGTACAGACATGATTTTGCACCTGTAGGCTTCTGATTGTTCCCAAAATCGAAAGAGACATTTTAATGTCAACATTTTATATTTGATTTTAGTTCCGAATTTGCTTTGTACATTTCGATCAAAAGTAAGCTGGAAACTTTCTACATGGACAAATGAAGAAAATAGTTGGAAAGTTTTGAATAAGGCTGACTGACAGAAAAGTTGTTTTGTAAGATTAAATACTTAGGTGTCTAATTATTTACTAATCTTAACTGTGGCAACTACAGGTAACACAGTGAGGATTGAACTCTTGTAGACACCTGTAATAATGGGGTTAAATCAATAAGTCCAAGGCCTGACATGTTTATTGATTGAATTTTGATATGAAATTTTCTACTGATAATATTAAAACAATGTTGTAAATATTCCCCAATGGATTAAGTGCATTGCTAAGCAAGAGGATTATCTTGAAAATTAAATGTTTGCCTTTTATTCATAAGTCTATGGACTTAGATATATACGTGCTTAAAATCCACCCTATCAGGCAGCATTTAAGCTAGCTCCTGGAGAGGCCTCTTGATTTGGCCTCTATCACAATAGGTAGAGAGGAGTAGTGATAGGCTGCAATAAACTACAGAAGAACTCAAAATTGATTGCTGCATTAAAGTATTGCATTAATATTGAAACTTACCTTTCAAAAGTTCAATGATAACTCTTCTACCACCACTTAATTTAAAAACACCTTTCATGCAAACAATTATTTTTATTTCATGGGTGACTGTTACCAGATTTTGAAATTAATTTTAATTATTTCCAAATTTATTTCCAAGTTAGAATAATTATCATGCAAAAAGAATTTTCACAAAAAATCATGTAAAAAAAAATAAAATAGCCAAAAACAACTGCCATTATGAAAACTTAGGAATTCAAAATTTCAGGATTGTTGGTCTGGATCCAAATCAAAATGTTTTTTTAATTTGCTCATGGAGTCTGTTGGATGCCAAAATGGTATGATATATTGGGCTACAGCCTCTAGGAAAAAAGTTGAAAGTAGTATGGCACACTGACATTTGGAGATATATATATATATATATCCAAATGTCTCTTCATATATATATATATATATATGAAGAGACAAGAGGAAAAAAACTATATTTCATCCTCTGATGGAACTTACTAACATTATTAAATAATAATATGACTCCTTTCATGGAAGCAAGGAATAGGAAAAGAGAAGCAAAGTCACAACTCTTACCATGCAACTAAACCGCTTCCTGCATTGAAAGAAAATGTATTATTCTTTTGGATTGGCCTCACTAACTTTTTGAGAGGCTCTAATAGATGCACAAAAGTCTCACATATCTTTTCCTTGTTTGTGATGTGAATCCATAATATATAATACACACACAAGCACAAGTTGTTTTAAATTCAACCAACAAAATTTGTTTAAATTTATTGTATTTTTCCAGTTTTTAAGTGTTATTGAATTTAATACAACTTTTTAAAATGAATTCTTATTATCATGATATATAATTCAGTATATTTGGGTGGCAGTTGATCATGACAAAATACATTGTTTAAAAGCAATAGACATTTTGTATTTGCTACGTTTCTTTCTCTTTGTGTATATAGAATATCCTTCCTCAAACGTGTGGATAGTTTGGCCAAAATTCATATTTTGTTGTCCCTAGCTTTTGACTCATTAGATTGTATGAGTAATGTGAAAATGAATTTTAAGATGTAAATTCCATTATTATTTATTGAATGTCATTATTTTATGAAAAAGATGGCTGTATGCTTAATTTATTTTATAATTTATGAATTATTCTATTATTATTAGAAAGGAGCTATATATCACATATTTTATCTATAAAATTATGGATGTGTCATTAAGATAGATTCATATTTAAGGCTCTGTTAGTTTAAGCTCATATTTTAAGCTTTGATAGATTCATGAAATTGAATAAATTTATTCTGATGCAAGATTTGGCTTGCTGAAACACTGGCTTTGTGCATCATATGCATATGTCTGACCTCAAAATAAAATCTTGCATAACCTTTGTGTTATAGACATGCGTATGGTTGCAAGAAAGAAATACAACAACAGTAGAAATAGATTTACGAGATTTATTTCAACAGGAACGTGAGGGTTTGGGACAGCTACCTTGTGGTATAGTTCATAAGCTGGCTTCGGATCTAGGTCGATCTCTCATAGTAGTTCACACACGTTGGGTAGCGCTCCTCCTACTGGCTGCTGCTGACTGCTCAGCCTGACCGTGACATGTCTCTTCCCTGGCCACCTGTTGACTGCCATTGTACTTCCGTGTGACCCCTTTTATGGCATTTTTTATGGCTCAACAGGCTCGAAAAAAGACACAAGTATAATTAGGAGGGAAGCATTTTTATTGGTCGAAAAACAGAAACACTTTAAAATATTATTTTATTTTTCGACCTGAATTTGTGCGTTGGGAACATGCGTAAACGAAGATAATGGTCATTTTGTGACGGGGCCTTGTCCCGTTCACATCTGGCTCTCGCTCTTGAGTATGTTAGTTTATTTCCCTGTAAATCAGCTGAGATATGTCTTATTTTATTTTATAACATTTGCTTATTTTGATGATCACCAACACCATTCAGTATTGATGACCGCTAAAAAGTTTGGATATCTTCCTGGATAGAGAGGAAGAAGCAAACTGTATGCTCAAAATTAGCCAAGTGGTTAAAGCACCTAAAATGGAATCATCAAATTTAGTTCAAATTCCATGTGAAGTATGGTATTCTATATTTACTAAATCATTTGATTTAAAAAAAATAGATAAGACTTGGAAAAAAAGAAATTATGCTCTATTTTCTTAGTGAATATTCTAGGCATCAATATTCAGTAAAAGAAGATATTTTAAGAATAAAAGTTTTGCAAACATGTATTATTAGTAACAACATATTGATAAGTTCATTGCTGCTTTAACTGGTTAGTCATTACAAAGTGATTATATTGTCTATTTATAGTTTTCTTTAATTTATGATTAAAATATTTCTGAGAGGATATTTAATTTTTACCATAAATTAATTTTCATTTGAATGTTTTTTTCATCAGTGGAATGCTACAAGTAAGTGAAATAATATTTTCACTTTTGTCTTTTTAACTATGGAAGGTTTTAGATTCATCACTTGTATTAAGGAGTTCAAATTTAATTTTATCAAAAGCAGGATCAGACATCATTACAAACTTCTTAAATAAAGTCATGATTTATTGATTCAGTGTCCATAATAAAATGTTTGAGAAAACTATTGATATCTGTTATAGTAACATAACTAAGAACTTTTGACCATTTTTGAATATAAAATTCACTTAAAATACTTTTTTTTTATCCTATCTCATAAAATTTGTTTTCACTTGTAAAATACTACATAAATTCAGAAGTTTTTTGTGGATAACTAACAGAATTTGTTTTTTTATACTGAAATGCCTAAAGAAGTTAATGTTTTTATTTAGAAAACAAACAGTGATTTATTGGACATTTTGATATGATAATACTGGAAGTATGTTTGATAACAAATTTCTTGAATGCGCAATGAGGAAGGAAGGCTTGGAAGGAAAAAAGGTGCAGGGGAAGACAGCAGTCAACTACCTGACAAGCCTGTGTGGATAAATGGTGAGATGGAGAGTGGAAAGCTTATCAATATGATAAATATTGCTAGGGGAGAGCTATGATTGTTGATAAGATGAAGGCATATTGCACAAAGAAAAATAATAATAATATCAAAACGTTAATTTCTTTTTATAATAGAATAGCTTTGAATGTTGTTTTTCTATTACAAAATTCTTCAATATATATATATATATATATATATATATATATATATATATTATTAAACGTGCAATCAATTTACAAATTCATGAATTATTCACACAAAAACTAATGCAAAGGTTAATGATTTAATTGGCGAGAAATCCATCATCGCAAACAATTCAAATAATATACAAAAACCTCTGAATCCGTTATGAATGAAATGATCCTTGTTTCTATAAATTTCTGCCGTATTCGTTCTTATTTTTACTACAAGCTTTTGTCTGTTCCTACAGACATCTTCAGGTATAGAGTAGATGTTGTTCTTGTTTTTTCTCTTAGTAATAAGAAGACAATGAAAATATATGTATTGTTGTATCCGAAAATGCTATTGGAAATGAGTTATTGTTTTTGGAGCACGCAGTAGCAATGCTGAGTTTGATTTTAAATTACTCTGTATTCGTCCCTTCAAAAAGTGTGGATGGTCCTGCACGAAACCTTCACCACTATAATCAAATCTCATGTGCTGTTATCGGGCTGTCTGTTTTCTGGGAACTGATCTGCTTGACCCTCATACGTCGAATTTGATGGGAGAGTCAACTATATATATATATATATATATATATATATATATATATATTTGGTTGGATAGACGTGAGTGTGTGACCCTGGGTTTCACACTTTAGCGATCGTCAGACAAACTGATTAATGTTTTAAAAAATTTGGGTTTATGTAGATTGCGTGTATTGGTGTTATTGTGGAAGTGGTGGGGGAAACTTCGTCGTTTTGTCATTCATCGTACTAACGCAAACATCGATGTATGCAGACACATATACATCCTTGGTCATCCGTTGGGACTCATACATATATAAACATATTTGGGCAGTTTTGGATATGACATATGTATGTATATGGGTGGTGTTATGTCTATACATACGCATTTGTATGTTGAAATTTAAACATTGAAAGTGTGGCGGAAATGTCTCGTTAATGTCTCGTGAATGTATACATGTCATATTTTTATTTTTCCACTGAAAAATATTTCCTCGCATGTATGTATATACGTTTGGTGGGGTTTGTGTAAAATTATGATAGGTAAAAATTATTATTATTTATATTTTTTTTTTTTTTTTTAATTTGTGAAAAAAAAATTTTTAAAAATGGGGGTTTATTTGTTATATTTAAAGCTGGTTATTTGTTTGTTTTTGGTGACTGTGTATATGTAACAGGTAGAAATTTGTAATCCTTATTGGTTAATTTATATGGTGATGTTTAATATTCAATGTTCTGGGTGAGAGGGTAGTTCAATTTAATAACGGGTCTATATGATATGATGTGATAGTAATGTTTCAAGGGATTGGAGACAATGATAATATAATTAGCTAATAGTTATTGTAAATTAGTAGAAATTGTAAATTGGTAGAAATGATTAGTAATGGTGGTGGGAGAATGATAAAACCATGAATGTAGTTATAGTGGTGGTAGTAACTTGAACTAAAAAGTGGTTGTTGGTGTTTTATTTTATTTTTATTTTGTTATATGTATTAATTTATTTTGGTATAAATCCTGATAATAGGTATTCTGTGTAAAATTATGGTAGTTGGAGATTGCTATAATTTTTAATTTTTAATTACAAAATTATTATTGTTATTATATTAAAGCTGCTGGTAATAGGTGTATATTCTCATGGTTACATATGGAAATTATATCTGATCATATTGTTTTAAGGTATTAAATATGCTGGAGGAGTAATAAAGATTGTAGTGGATTTATATGTTAATAGTGGGTGTGATGTGTAAGTGATGGTGCTGTGTGTTGGTGGTAATGATAATATTATTAGTTAATAGATATTGTAAAGTGGTAAAAGTGATTACTAATGGTGGTGCAATGAAAATAATGATAGATGCAATTATTTTGATGGTATCCTGAAATTAAATTGTGATTGATGGTGGTTTGTCTGTTTTATCCATTTGGTATGAATTCGGATAATAGGTACTTGTTCTCATGCCTACATTTGGAGATTATCTCTGATTTTTTGTTTAGTAAGTTCTTTTGCGGTTTGTGTGATATTATTGCTACTTTTTTGTGTAGGCAAAGTAGGCATTTTTTTGTAATGTTGTTGTAGGCAGGGGCTTTTTTCAATATTTCCCAACTTATTGTTGGTGTGATGTTTTTGTCTTTTTGCTGCCATATCTATCCAACTATCTCTGATATTGAGCGCTTTCTAATAAGTACCACGCATATAATATATAAATAATTATACATATATATATTTATTTATATTTATATACACTTTTCACATATATATATATATATATATATATATATACATTTCATTGAATACGACAGACAAGGTGCTTTTATTTAGTTTTTATACAATTTCTCATGCGATCTACTAATTTTTTCCTTTTTGGATGATAAATTATATAAAAACTGTTCAAATGTCCTTTTTATTCGAGCACTTTCGGCTATACATTTAGCCATTTTCAAGGATTAAATATTTTAACTGTTAAATAAGAAATAGTTTGCTGTATGTATGTTTTATAAAATTTTTTTGCATGTAGATGATGCTAATATATTTGTGTTGCCAACAAGTATGTTACAAATACTGGACACTAAAATAAAAATAATGGAAGCCTTATTAATAAAAACAAAATACGAACACTTAATATTAACGTTGAACATGGACACAATATCTTGACCGTGTTTTGAAAAATAAAAACATTTTATAAAATATACATGCAACAAACTATTTCTTATTTAACAGTTAAAATATTTAATCCTTGAAAATGGCTAAATGTATAGCCGAAAGCACTTGGATAAAAACAACATTTGGACAGCTTTTATATAATTTATCATCTGAAAAGAAAAAATTATTAGATCACATGAGAAATTGTATAAAAAACTAAATAAAAGCACCTTTTCTGTCATATTCAATGAAATGGTCATGAAAGAAATACATACATACATATATATATATATATATATATATATGAAAGCATCTCAAAAGTTATTGGTGTTTTTAAAGACCTAACTATTTAACAGCCAAATTTGCATCCACTTTACTATTTCTGAGTGTCTGGATATAATTTCCAGACAATCATAGAGTTTATTGAGTCTCCATTCAATCATTCAAAACCACTTGATAACAGAGATAATAACAGTAATTCAAAAAACAGTTAATAATTCCAGACAGAAAGAACAATTGTGCAAAACACAGACCACAAAGGATACTGTCAATAATTTTGTGAAGAAACATATTCTTTTTCATTGTTCTATAGATGAATGAATTCTTTTTTTTTTATTGTACTGCTGTTATTAGAATATTCCAGTTTCAATCCATTTTACAACCTTCTTTAGGTGAACAGTCAGTAAGAAAAAACTGAGGTCTTTTTTATGTCAAAGTAGATGCCAAAGGGAAAATACTGACTAAATAGATTCAATAATTCAAACATAATAGTGAATTTTTAAGTATGGGTCACTCTCTGCCAAGTTGAGGTCCACCTCAAACAAATTCATGCCATCAGCATTCTCTTCTACTCTGATTTTCTTTCACCTTCAACCAACTCTTGCAAAGCCAAATGGCAATAGAAAATGGATAACAGGAGCCGGTTTTGGTGAAAGTGAAAGTTCTTGTTCTGTACCTGGACATTGGCATTAAATGTATTCATCAAAATCATCATCATACAGGAGGTGATCAGCAAAGCAGAATTTAAATTCTTGGGTACACATGTATCAACTACAATGCACAAACATTTCTAAATTGACATGTTATAACGGTACCTCATGTTCCCAAGCAGTCCCTGATCTAAGTATTGACCAGGCTCAGCTTTGGTAATCCAATTTGAACCAGTGTTTTCATCCTGATTTGACATCTGAGTCAGTTACATTAATTTTAGTACTGATGCTCTTGATAAATGCACAAATCCATTTCATTTGCTTGGATATGGATTAAAGAGTTGATTAAACTGGGATCTTCAACTTTGGGTGGAAATCATTCTTAGAGATTAGGAAAGTCATGAAACTATCCTTTCAAGATTGCCATCAACCATCTCTGCACATTCTTCCTCATCTTGTCTATAGTGTTTCAATGATATTTTTAAGTTAGAAATTCTAGGGAGCAAAATATTGAATGTAGAACTGCTAACAGATCCTGGGTGACATTTTGTTAACAAAAAAAAACTTTGTTTGAGACACAAAGAATGTATATACTTCATCATTTTGAATATGGCAGTCACACATTACACAAGCTCATACAATGGTATCTCACAACTAACAGAGTAAGTTCATAAAAAGATTTTTGTTCTGACAGGATCAGTAAGGAAACATCTGCTTTAGTCATCAAGTTACATTAAGGTCATACAACCCATTCTTAAGATATTCCCAAATACATGTTTCAGATAGAACTCAAAGACAGACTGTGACAAATATCAATGTTATTTTTAAATATCTATATAGACCCCACAGATCTCAATAGACGAAGAGGGCTATGCTTACTACAGTAGGCACTACTCAAAGTTATAACAGAGTCAGAGACAGTCTATTGCAGTTTCATAACTGGATTCTGCATGTCAAATACCATATATGCCACAGAGGAAGTTCCTGAAATTAAGTGTGTGGGTCACTTCCTGTCAAGTTGAGGTCCACCTTAAACAAATTCATGCCATTGGCACTTTCTTCTACTCTGATTTTCTTTCACCTACAACCGACCCTTGCAAAGCCGAATGGCAATAGAAAATGGATAACAGGAGCCAGTTTTGGTGAAAGTGAAAGTTCTTGTTCTGTACCTGGACATTGGCATTAAATGTATTCATCAAAACCATCATCATAAAAGAGGCAATCAGCAAAGAAGAAATTGTGGGATACAAAATAAAGCCAACAGCAAATATCTTTTATGTCTGAAGGTGTCATGTTTCTACACATTTTTCTTTTTCTTTGTAGCTCTAAGCAAGGTTTCTATTATATAAAAATAAAGTGGTACTGCCAACACTTCAGTTTGAACATAGATCACCAGATAGTAAACACAGGCAATCCAATTATTGAATTAAGTGGATCACATGACCATAGAAGAAATGCATATATAGAAAGTCATGGGACATCTAAATGATCTTCATTTCTAGTATATTACTATATGGATCGCTATTTCTACTCTATCCTCTATTACTATAGGGACCACTATTCTCTATCATATTCACTATACTGTTCCTCTATTTGGATCACTTTTCGGTGGTTATTTTTGAACAAGTATTATCGAGCAAGTACTATTAGTGTGAGTTCTATTTGAAGGTGTTTGACACCAGCATTGTTCAATGGTGCACTATAGTTGTATCTGCGATTACAAAGTCTCTACTACAAAGAGCATTATGAAAGTGACAATGAGTGTATATTGACATTATATAAGTGGCAACTAGTGCTTGTTGACATTACAAAATTTTGTCCTCTGACTATCCTTCTGGCTCCCTCTTCTGTCATCCATTTACACAAGCTTAAGCAATTTGCTTTTTCCCTTTGCTTTCTTTGCATGCAATATGTCAGCCTTATGTTTCAAATTCTCCAAACCCTTTTTCCTCAGAAATTTCAACTGTTTCTGATTTTAAATACAAGTGTCTTTTTGTTCCAGCTTTTCCTCAGATACTTTATCTTAGCAGTCCTCTGTATCAATTCTAATTTGCCTCAAGTCTCCTCTTCATCTATAAGGAAATTGTCTAACATTCACTGCCATTCAGGAGGATTGATGTTATATGGTAATTCAACACTCAGTGAATATTGAGTGTTGATCAAATTTGCTGTCTGTTGCTTGCATGACTCACCACTTCACCAATGTTTTATGTCGAGTATTTAAGATTTTCTGAAATCTAAAGATGATATCTGTCAGGTATTAATAATATTTTCACATTTAAGTTGGAACTGAATCAGGTTTTAACAGCCATAAAATAATACATGAATTTAGTGTGTATTCTGTTTGAAATAAGCGTCACAGTTTTTATTACCCAGATTTTCCTTTTATTACAGTTTATACAAAATTGGAATGTAAAAACGAAACAAAACTGACCAATATCCAATTTATTTTATACTATGTCTCTTTAGGATAACTGTTTACACTATTTACATTGTTCAGACTGTTGTCCTCATCTTTGTTGTCATATTCACAATGTTTTGGCCCTTGTACACTTTGGCCCTTTCAGGTGATTGAAATTTTGAATCAAACCCTTTATTTTATCCACTGGGATAGATTGTTCTACTTCCAAGTGCCATACCTCTCTCAGATATTTCAGTTTGAGTTATTTCCCTTTAGTAACTCAACTCTCCAAGTTTTTGTTCACCTCTGCTGTGGCCAGGGATTGAACTCACAACTCTTTGAGTCAAGTCACTGGATTACTTTGAACAATACTTTTATTCACTGGGCCATGAGGACAAAACAAAGGGTTCAGTTTGAATTGCCATGATAGATCAGGGAAAGTAGTGGAGTCGTTTCCTGTTGCATTCTTGAGAGTTTTCCTTCTCTCAGACTAGTTTCCACACAAAGCTAGAGAGCCTAGTTCACATTTAATTAGTTAATCAAGACAAGTCTGTTTTTAATTCTGACCTTATGTTACCCACACCTTTTAACTTTTGAAAAAGAGGTAATACTTTGTTTTTAAAACTTAGTTAATCACTAATTACAGTGCTGTTCGATAAAAGTGACTCACCTGATTTTTTTACTTAAAAATTTTTTCGCCTATTGTTTTTGGGGTCAAACTAATTTTTAATCTTACTAATATAAAGACCCTTTCCTGACCACCTAGTAAAAAAGTTTACTCACCCTAAAGTATTCTATTGATAATTATAATTTTGGATATAAATGAGATTTAGGGAAAAACTCTGTGCAAAAAAAGTGACTCACTTATTTCCTGCAACTAGTAATCAATAGAAACATAACCGAACAGCTTTAAATAAAGAATAATAGAGGTATAATTTATTTTTAATAGGTAATATAGTTCAAAATATTTAATAATCTATGGGCCCTCCTTTATTTTGAATAACCTTTTCAACCCTTTTTTGGCATTGACTTGATTAGGTTCTAGCAAATCTCATCTCCAAGCATTGAATTCCATTCGGATATGAAATTCACAATCAAATCCTCTTTGTTGCTCAACTGCTTTCTCGAGAGCCTGTACTTTATAATGCTTCATAAGTTTTCTATGGGGTTGAGGTCAAGAGATTGGGGCGGCCATGTCATAACACTCACCTGCTTCTCATCAAAGTATTCCTTCATCAATTTTGATTTGTCACAGGGAGCATTATCCTGCATAAAAATGAGCTTGGTGGGGTTGATTTGTACCCTTTCAGCAGAAGGGAGCAGACAAGACTCTAAAATTCTCTTGTACTGCTCACTCCTGAGGGTCTTTTCAATAGATTTTAAGAAACCAGTTCCATGAAAATAAAAGCATCCCCAGAACATGATACTGAACGGATGCTTGACAGTGCTTACTGCTAAATTCAAAGAGCTTTCAAAGCTTCTTCTTCAGATTTTAGAACGCTTATCTTTTGAATTTAGTTCAACTTTCGTTTCATCGGAGAAGAAAACATTCTTCCAGTCTTCTACGGTGAAATTTTTGTAATAGTGAGCCCATTCAAGTCTCTTGGCTTTGTTGGCTTTGCTTATTAGTGGCTTAAACCTTCATGTACAAGATTTGTAGACTTCTTCTAACAGCTACCAACAGACTGTTGAAGAGGGAAGACTAACACCTTGCTCTTCGCTTAGACTGGCTGCAATTTCTTGGATAGTAATAATCCTATCTTGATTACCCTGCCAGTTCTATCATCAATCTTTTTCTTTTGTCCTCTTGTTTCCTTGGAGCAGAAGTGGCATTATTATGTGCCCTAAGCACTCGAGAGACAGTTGATTATGAGGTTATAGCAATTTCACAATTTCTCTTCTAGACTTCCCTGCTTTTGAGAGGGCAATAATAGATGCCTTAAGTGGTTCTGAGTGGCTATTTCAAGGTGTTTTTATACTGTATGAGGCTTTCTGGAATATTCTGGAATACTCTAGATTTAATTTAAGCTGTTCTAGAATTCTCTAGAATATTGTTCTGAGTGTATTGTAAAATAGTTTTCAATATTTTGTCAAAAGTTCTTTAAATTTACCAGTTTAATCATTAGAATGCAATATCTGAGTCACTTTTTTTGCACAGAATTTTTCCCTAACTCTCATTTATATCCAAATTTATAATTATCAATCGAATACCTTAGGGTGAATAAACTTTTTTCCTAGGTGGTCGGGAAGGGGTCTTTATATTAGTAAGATTAAAAATTATTTTAACCCCAAAAACAATAGAGAAAAAATATTTTTAGTAAAAAATATCAGGTGAGTCACTTTTATCGAACAGCACTGTACTTACCATCACCTGAAGAAGTACAATCATAGTACTGAAACATGAAAGGTTTAGTGTAGCAATTTCAGTATGTTATTATTAGAATCTCTAATAATAAAAATAATATATATATATATATATATATATATATTTGTATATTTAGGCAGCAATCCTTCCTTTATGCATGTTTCATTAAAAACGACAGACAAGGTACTACGGCTGAGCTTTTTATTTAATTTTTCTTGTGTTCTGACAAGAGCTTTCTTTTCTGGACAAAGAGTGTGTAAGAACTGTCCGAATGTTCTGTAAGACTAAAAAATAAGACTAAAAATAATGGAAGCTCTAATAATAAAAAAGAAAAAGCCAACTCTTAACAATATTAACTATGAACAAAGCCACAATGTGCTAACCGTATTCGGAAACTAAAAACATCACTACCACACACTGAACCTACACAGAACACACACACTCTACTAAGCTGATATTGAATCATCCTTGATAATGGCTAAAGATATAGCCGAAAGCGCTCGGAAATACAGAACATTCGGACAGTTCTTACACACTCTTTGTCCAGAAAAGAAAGCTCTTGTCAGAACACAAGAAAAATTAAATAAAAAGCTCAACCGTAGTACCTTGTCTGTCGTTTTTAATGAAACATGCATATATATATATATATATATATAACACTTTCAAAGTAAAGCAAAATAACAGCGTCTGTTTCTAGCTTTTTTACAAAGAAAATTAGTGACCTCTTCTCTTCTCCCTTAACTTCCTTCTCCCCCTTTTTCTCTCTATGAGTTTTTTTCTTCTCTACCCCTTTGATTTCAATATATAACTTCTGTTAAGTTAACCGTTTAAATGTGTCAATATCTGCTAACTCACTTCTCTCACTTCCTCACTTCGTTAATTTACATATGCTTAATATGGCCTGTCAAAAATGTGTAAATTTCTTTTCATTTTTTGTTTCAACCTTTGGAAGTGAAGTCTTTAAAAGGGCTGTGGTGAAATAATTTCTTACATGGAACCTTAAAGTGGTCTGTTTTTATTTAAATTATTTGCTCTGGATTTACATTGAGCTCTCTGGATTTTATCCTCCTTGGGTTTACCCATACAGGTAATTAGTTTTTCATAAACTAAATATATATATATAATTTTATTATTAATAATAATAATATTTTGCTCTACTTTGCATTGGGCAGTTTTTAAAAGTAAATGCTATGAACTGTGGATTATTACTCCATCTGTTCTTTCTTTTATTTGGATATATATATATATATATATATATATATATATATATATATATATATATATATATATAATTGATTTTATTTTTTTTAGCCTGACATATTTTTATTAATTCAAACATTAATTTTAGTTACTATTTGAGTAGACATTCCATTATTTTTTGTTAAACAGTACAGTGTTTATTTTTTTCTACAGAACTGCACACTGAATACAATTTTTAAGTTTTGTAGCATGTACAAACCTAAATACGGTTTAAAAAAATGGAATGTCTACTCAAATAATGTTTAAATTACACAGAGAGAGAGAGAGAGAAGAGAGACACATTTCTAATACTATAAACATTATTTTTAGTGGTTGTGCTAGTCACTCTTGGTTTGCTTAGTTAATGTGAATAAGTTTTGCTCCTGGCCTGTTCCTGGCACTCTTTTGCTATGATCCATGTTGAGATTCACAACCTCCCCAGTTTGTTTTTGATCTCCATTTTCATCTCAGTTGGATCAGACCTTATTTTTCCCATTCCGTCATTTATTTTTAACCTCCCCATTCCATTCATGAGTGTGCTACTTGAATCTATCGGCAGAATACAGCAGTCACTATGATTATTTTGAGGAGTGGATGGGTCTTACTAACATCTGTTTTGTTTTAGTTTGTTTTTGTTCCAATTTTAGTTTGTTTTTGGGGTTCATTCCGTTCCATTCATTTTATGCTTCATGACATTTTTATATATTTTTTGTATTCAGGAAGATGAAATGTTTATATCTTTAGGTGTTTTTTGTAGGTCCCCCCCGCCCCGGTGAGTATGTGGTATTGTGGTAGATGTAGGATTAAATGGCGATGAATGAGTTCTTGGGGTTAATGGAGCAATTATATTGGATGAATGGGTCATGATTGTGATTAACTAGGAACAGGATAGTTCACGAAAATCAGCCCCTCCCCACTTCCCCTTTTGGTCATGTGTCACAATTATTGTATATTATATACAGTAATAAATAAATTTTTAGTGGTTGTACATATTTGCATTGGTATATGTTTTTTTTATTTTCTTATATGTAAAAATGTTTACAGTAATAAGAATTAATGTTGGATAAAAAATTAAATTAAATATAAACAAAAATTTTGTACTACACAATTTATATATGGCTTTGAAAATAATGGAACCAATTCTTTTAAAAGGACCTCCTTCATCCAACATTTCTTCAGAAAGATTCGTTGGAACAACAACAATGAAAACAGTGTTTATTTATTTTACTTTTTCTTCCTTATTTACCCTCCATGTTTACCTTCTTCAGTTTCACCATTATAATTTAATGAAGATTGATATGCCTTTATAAACAGCAATCAATCAATAAATCCAGACTTCTTTAAATGAATTTATTTGCTGTAGAGTTTTGCTTTCAAACATTTTCTGCTGATGCTTTGGTCTGTGACAGTGCCTTAAAATACTGAGACTGGACTGAACTGGAATGGATAAAATAGCATTGTAGATTTGAAGCACTTGCAAAATTTAAAGAACATTTAAAGAACCAGTTTTTCAACATTACATGACCATAAGTGTATTTGTTAATTAATATAGTGCTTCATTAGTGATTTTTTTTTAGTGCCAGTCTCTAGGGTTTGATGAAGGATCATCATTACAACTGATCAATTTCATCTGAGAAGCTTTTACAAATTGAAACCTTATATTAAACAGGAGAACAAAGTTTCTGAATATTCGCTGTATGCTTTTGTGGAAGCCAACAGCAATAAACAAATATGAGGCAAAGTCAAAAGGTCTCCATATTCCTATATAAATATATGTTATGGTGAAAGCATGGATAATTATTGATTTTCCCACATAATATAAAACGGATATTTTCAATAAATATAACATTTTATAAAACAATTTAGTTGATGTTACAAGCAAGAAAAGGTTATTTTTTATTTTGTAGTCTAGAATGTGTATTGGCTGTTTAGAAATTACTTAATTTACACTCTTTACATTTAGACTATTATCTTAATCTTTATGGGCATATGGCTGAGTGGTTAGAATGTTTGCTTTTTGACCATAAGACCCAGGTTCGAATTTCACCATGGTCAATTTATCAGGAAGGTGACTTCTTGATATTATCAGCCTAGAGGAGGTGATCCCAGCATGTGGCACCTTTTGGAAAATGACTGTAAACTTGTGAGTGAAATTGAGTCGATGGAACCCTTGGGGGTCATATTTGGCTGTGCTAGCATGAAGTCACAAGTCATCGTGACCGAGGATTTGAGCATGCTGGCCTTATTCATCATGTGTATATTGATCCAGGTAACCAACAGGGAGTTCCAAAGTGAAACTTTCATTTAATCTACAAGGCTAGACAGTTCTTGTTTCACTGCCCATATCAAGGGATATCTCATTTAGCTCTTATTTTTAATGCTGTTCAGTTATTTCTTATCTTGTTGCCACTGAGTCCATTTACACAGTGCCTGGTCTGAGGATTGAACTCACAATTACTATGTCACCAAATTTACGAATCAATGGTTTAATTCACTAGGTTATTGTTCCATAGAAATTACTTTATGTTGAGTTAATAAACAAATTATGTAAATAAAAAAAATATTTCAGTAAGCAGTGTGAGTTTGACCTCTGACCAACTGATTCTAACTGCTGCCTTGACAGGACGTTACTGCAGTCTTATAACCACTGTCTGTATAGACTGCAGCTGTCTGCGTGCACTTGATTACTGTCTGTGTTTAGGCAATTTGCGTGGGCAGTTGATGTCTCTATAGACTGATTGCCACTTGTGAGATGTAATGTTTGCCAAAAATAGTATGATTTGCATGTGTCTTCTATTCAATAAAAATTTACTTTGATAAATTGGAGGTAACATCCCTTCACTTACAATTCTTCCAAAATCTTGGCAAGTGTCTGCATCAATTGAGAATCATGCTGTTCTTTGGACAATTCCAAGAGGATATTTTCAACATGCTGACTTCAAGGTCCTCAGCAAGATTTAGGACAGATAAATTTCCTGGCAAGTCTACTCAAAACTTTACAATCAAAATGGCAAACCTTGTTACAAGAATGCATTACAAGACCACTCAATAAAAAGTTGATATTTTCTTTATGGCTCATGAAATTGGCACTGCAACAGCACCATTCTACCATGAATTGTTTATTGAGATCGGAGATGCAATATTGCATACATATTTGGATGAAATCATGCTGCGTAAATATACCATTTTATATATCAGCCACTACTAAAAATTTTGTATGCTACAAACTCTTAGTATGAGTACCTGATGAGTGTGTGTATAATACAAAAATTACAGTAATTATTGATCAGGTTAGCATTTTTTTGTGAAAATAATATCTAAGCTTCGCTATTCAAGCATGGAAAAATATTTTTGTTGGTTATTTGAACACTTTTTTGGCAGTGCTTTTGATATATGTGTGTATGTGTGTGTGTTTTGATAAAAAAAGCAGCAAAGATTAGCATAATGTTAATGGCTGGCCACTCATATATATATATATATATATATATATATATATATATATGTGTGTGTAAGCAAATGTAAATGGATATAAATCCGACAGAATGAATATATATATATGGCATGTAACAGACTGTCACCACTGGGTGTAGACTTCAATGTCCACTTTCATATTTACATATGTCCTATTCCTGATATACACACATAGAGAGAGAGCGAGAGAGTAATGATACAATATGTATGCAATTTCCAGTAGTATATAGGTCCAGGGAGGGCTTTATGTCAAAAGAGAGAGCAAAATTATTATTAACTAAAGAATATCAAACACTTAAAATCCCATAGGTAATAATTTTTATTTCATGAGAGCTCTAAAAAAGCAGCTCTCAATCTTCAACACCTACAAAGAAATCAGGTGATTTGCTGTGGATATGCAAGATAGATTCCTGGGAGAAAAATTGTCTCACTCAGCACAGTGGACTGTCTTTCTTAGTAAGTGATCTGGCGATGAATTTCATTTAGTCTTTCCACCTCGTGTCAGCTGAGAATGTTAGTCTGCGAAGAGGCAGTCAGCCACATTTTAGGAGGTTAGCATCAGCCATACTGATGGATAGCAAAGCTGGGTCTCCCAGATGATACATGGAGATCAGTTTAGTTTTGGAAGTGTTAAAATTGACAGGCCATCTTTTTCCCCAGTTAACGATGGTCTTGAGGTCATTTTGTACATCGGCTGTCATTTTGCCCTTGTCTGACTGATCAGCCTTGCCAGTGCCTCTAAAATGAGAGATGAGAGCTGAAAAATGTATATGAAAGAAATAAGAACCCAAAAATGAAGACTTCACTGTTTCATCTAACAAATTCCTAAAATTCCTACAAGCGTATTTAAATAAGAGACTGCAATGTAACAAGTGGTCAAGAAATATGTTTACAGGCAGCTATATGGATTTATAGTGTAATTTGTATTTTTTAAACAAAACCAGTAGGACATCCTTTGACCAGTTGGTGAAAATCAACATTACTCTCGATGGCTTCAAAAACTATTCAGCTAACTTCTAATATAAGTAATTCAAGTTGTTATGCAATTGAAGAGCATTCAGGTCAATCGATCCATTTCATGGCTGTAAATATACAGTCTGATAGATGGCGACAGGATATTAGATCTTATCACAGATGAGTTGTGAAGTTCAGAAGTAAAGTATTGTACCATTTTTTCTTTTTGACAACTTTTCACTCAAGAAAGGCCCAAGAGACACTCAAGGTTAGTTAATACCTGCCCCCATCTAAGCATTTGAATCATCATCCTCTCTCCCTATTCCTTTCCTGCTCCTTAGTGTCAGCGTTAGGGTAGACAAAAGCAAAATCAAGGAGAGTTTCTGATGAGGCCATTTGCATGGATTTGATTTTGGTGGACAATGCACAACAGAGAAACCCACACACTTGGCCAGAAGTGACTCCTTTGAAGCTCAGAGGGGATTGACCACAAGTAAAATCTGGCAGACCTGTTTGCTTCAGGCTGCTGGATGCTTGTTCTGTTAAGATTTAACTTAATTACACCAGCCCAACTAGCACTGCCTTCTTTTGCCAGTTAGGCTGTTAAGAACATGTAGATCTTCTTTGCCTATCCTACTGTTGGGGTCACTGTCATTGATCACATTCAGTCTTGTCCCTCTTTCTTGACCTAGCCGCCATAGGTGGCCCTTTAGGAGTTGGAACTCCAAACAGCTTTGCTCTTGGGATCTCTGAGACATGCAAGCCCTTCATCTCAACAGGGAATGACCATCGGAGGGAACACTCAAAGTAGCGGGCCATTGTATGATGTGTAGATTTAAGGCGCTTTTTAAGTAATTGTCATGGGGACCTACCTTCATGGACAAAATAGACTCGTCTATGACTATATTATGCCTTACAAGAGGACTGTAGACGAGTGAACGAGTTGACTACTCTACTTAGCCATCAGATGGATGTTCAACACTTCTGTATTCATTCTTTTTGTTAATAATACATTTTCGCTGAATTGCTGAGTTTGAGTTTTCTTTCGGACCTCTTCCGGGTCCACAAAAGTAATCATCAGGGAATTTTGAATTTGACACTTTATTTTATCTACAGGAGTAAATTGTTCTCCTAACATTAACTTGCTCTTATATAGTACTGCTCAGTTATTGCTTACTTGATTTACACAGAATTCAAGTGTACATGATCCAGCCTAGTGATTGAACTCACAATTACTATATCAGCAAATTCATGAGCCAATAATTTAACCTATTGGGTTATTCTCTGATGAAACCTTGTGATAATAGCAACAAAAATGAGAGCAATAGACCACATAAAAATAATACAAATAATAACTCCTCATGCCAGACATTCAGACTGAAATATACAGTGTGATAGATGGCTACTGGATATTATATCTTATCAAGGATCTGTTCTGAAGTAAAGAAAGTTAATTATTATACCTTGCAGTTCTGGAGTCTGTTAATCAATATTAAGAATTAAACAGCTATGATATACAACTTCCCTTATATAAGTCAAAGTAAAGATATGACCTAACTGAAAACTATTTTAAACTATTTGTTGGACTTCATTAACTTTTACTGTAGCTCACATTTTACAAGTCTTCAGTAAAGATTAAATCTAAGACAGGAATTCACAAACGTTTTTATGTCCTACTCCCTGAGGAACTGTTTCATCTCTGTTTACACTTGCTAAAAAAAATTAACAACATATTTGAAGATGAAAAAGTCTAATTTATAATTTTTGAAATGGATACATACTTTCATATGTGAACAAACTGAACTTAACTCAGATGCAGTTCTAAATTGAGCCATTAGATTTTAATTAAAAACAATTTTAAACAGTAAAATGAATTACAAATGTGAACATATAATTCAATAATTCTTGGCTCCTCTTCTCATTCATTATTTTGTCCAAACCTGGAATATTCTGCAGTTTGAACGACTGTGCCTGGACTGAGGTAATTCCAAGCTTTTATCTTGGTTCACAAAAGGAAATTGAATCCAGATTTGCATGTGACTGTTGTTGCAAGGGGAATGAAAACATGGAATGTTTTTTTTTTCTTCCACCAAGTCTTGGGAACATATACAGTGCTTTATATAAAATTCCACCAAAGTCTTCCTGGCATTTCGAAAGTTTGATTTAACTGCAGATCAGTATTCCTTCAATGCATCATTATTTGGCATAATTTCCAAATCATAAAAATTTAATTAATAAATGTCATGAACTAGAAAACGGTAATGAACTAGAGATGATGAATTTGCAGTAACAAATTTACAGTGAAACACTGTCTCTAACCATCTCATAGCACACTGGGTGACGAGGACACAAACCTTCAAACCTTGCATAATTCCTTCCTGCTTCTCAAGAGGTGCAGGTATCCTAGGTTGGGAATCCCTATTCTGAAGAAACTTAGAAAACCAGTGCATCATCAATTTACAGTTAAATTGACCCAATGTATTCATATGTTCTAAGCTAACAGTTTCTTTTCTCACACTTCTTGCTTGTGGAAAATCTACACCAAAATATAAAAACGAAAATGAATAAACACCCAGCTACAAAATGCAACTAAAACCAAATTACATCCCCATGCTTATATAATAATGACTTATAAAAGAATTTGTCTGCAAAATAAATGCAAAATAAACAGAAATCTTAAATTACCCAATTCAGCACAAAATGAGCGTCAAAGTTGGTGTGCCAGTAAAATAACCTATCTAAATCTAAAAAAATTTTGCTTGTGGAACTCGCTTTCAACTACATGCCTTCCAGCCAACTTTAAATGCAATGTCAATCATTATCTCCTGTCTTTTTGATTGCTCTTCTATTGTTGTCACTGCTTAATGTTTTTCTTTTTTTTCTTAATCTTTTACACCCAGTAACCCTTTGCATCTTAGTGGTTTTACTACCTTGCATGGGGTGAAATGATAAAAAAAATGGTGTTTGTATGTAAGCTTCTAAGTCTTTAAACAGTTTGTTCATGATGTAAATACTGTTTTGAAATATTGAGTAAAAAAAAAAAATTGATGAGGGCTGACAAGCTAGGGTTGAAGTGAATTCTATAGGTAGAGGGACCCTCATGTGCATTTATGAGTTATTAAATTGGTTCTATTCATGACAGCTTTTTAATATTTGATGATAAAAATTGCTTTCATTGCCTTGATAAAAAAAAAACTTTATTTAAAAAGATTTTGTTTCTGTTTTGTCACTGATAAAATATATATAAGTTTTTCTTGTTTCATCTTAATTGCAATTGTAAATTGATCTCATCTCATTTTCTTAGGATTATCAATCAATGGCAATGCATCAATTGCTTCAGAATATAATTAGGATGAGTTACATGCAAATATTGATAAAGGTTTTTCGGCTATTTCTAAGGAAGCTGTCAACATAAGAGATTGCTTGTCAGAAGGATTTCAATAAAATTAAAGGATATGTAACGGGGTCGATGCTGAGTTGCTAATGTAAGTTACCTTGTTGTTATTTGTAATTGATATATATTACATATATTGTTACTGATAGGTTAGGAAGGAAACCCCATCAATACTGGAAAGAGTGATAACCATTTGTAACAGGGTTGCTGCTGAGTTGTTAATGTAAGTTACCCTGTGTTACATGTATTTGTAGTTGATAGAGGATTCCTTTTCTCATTTTTTTATACTGAAAAGGAAATGAATAAAACATACAACAATAACATACAACAATGAGACTTTGAAACACATGTTGGAATTAATGACAAGAATGTGTATTTTTCTTTTTGTGAATGTTATTTACAATATTGGCTTTGTGTATGTTAAATGTTCTCAGGGTACTGTCTCTTATGTTTCTTTAAAAGTTTGAGCTTATTTGTTTTTGCTTCTTCTGAGAATTTTGTGGTTAAGGGAAGCATTTGCAACTGTCAACTGTCAATTTTTATGGAGCGAAGAAGATACATCTGTGTTGTTCCTTTTTACTACTGCTACTCTACTGTCCTGATCCTACTGTCTTTGCTTGTTGTGGAAGGTTCGTTTTTATAATGATGAAGTTTCAGAATTTTAGAATGACAAAATATTGACATAAAGCATCACTGGTGGCCAGGTTGTTTGAGATGATGAAATTTTTATTTTTATTTCCAGGATGATGATATATCCATATCATTTATCACTGGGGGAAAGGTTGTTTCTCAAATGAAAAATTATCAGCATTCTGGATCATAACAGACACATTTTGAAATTACCTTTTTAACATGTGTGATTTCCAACTTTGAAATCTGTATTCTTTTCAGGTTTACATCCACATCATATTGAAACACTGAAGTTAAGCAATGTCAAACCTGGTCAGTACTAAGATGGGTGATCACTTGGAAATACAAAGCGCTGTAAGCTTTGATGTGTGGGTGGTATAATGGATAATGGCTTCCAATTGTTAGAGAGCTCAGTTCTAATTCCTATAGTGTTTGTTATATTCACTTAGGTGAAAATAACTTTTCGGAAAGGTATTAATTCATTTCTTCTGTCTCCAGCTGAGGATTAATTAATGCGACTTGTATGACTAAAACCATTACCTCCCCAAATTCTTATGATCTAAAAATATTTTCTTGCTTTAAATAACCTGCAAAGGGTTAATTAGCTGTTGAAGATGAAGCGATCAATCATGTATTATTTTTAGATTCAATTCAAAAACACAAAACTCAAGTCAGCTTTTTTTCGTAAGAGATGCAATAACTCATAAAGATTTAGTAAATATAAACAAAATAAAGTTGTTTCATCGTACAGCCTAAAAGAAAGTAAATCACTTTAGATATTTTATGTAAGTTATGCAAAAAATAGATAAGAAAACAGAAATTGTAGTTGTCTCCAATATATAAAGATATAGAAAAAAATGTGCATATTCAGGTGTTTTATAGTACAGTCCAAAGTAAATCAATAAAGATTTTTTTTGCAGAAATTTTAAATATAAGAAATATAAAAGACTAAAATATAAGAGGCAACTATCTTCAATGCATGGAAATATAAAATGAAGATACAAAAAGATGATGTGTTTGTTTTGTTGTATAGTCCAAAGGAAGTAATTAAAATTATTAAAAAGAAAAAAGATTAAATTATAAATAGGAATTATGTTTCAATATGTGAAAATGTAGAAACAAAATATGCATATTCAAATCTTCCATAGTACAACCCAAAGAAAGTAACTGTTGTAACATACCTACAGACGATAATGGGTATGTCCCGATTCACATAAATACAGTAGTAAATACTGTATGTTGGTCTGCAGTTGTAGATTCGTCCCCCGCTGTGCTGGTCAAACTCTCTGCCTGGAGGTTATGTCAAAGTGCAGAGTCTTGTCTCGGGCAACAGCTACCTGACTTCATTTTATACAAGGTCTATGGGGAATTTTTGGCTGAGCATACAGGCTCAGATACCCACATTAAATTTGGCCATGTGTCCCATCTGACTGAGTGGGGTGGTTATTAGATATCTTGCAGATGGAAATTAATTGTGGAATTCACTTGACTCACTTCTAGCAGTTGATTACTTCTTTCACATGCTGCTGGCAAATCTTATATGTGTTGTTCGTGTTCTGAGTATTATCTGCAAGTGTTTATGTTGTGCTACAACTATAAACTGTTCATTGCATTAAAAATACCTAAGTACAAACTAATTATATTATTAGCAAATTGAAAAATAAATCTTCAGAAATATTTCAATTTCTTCTTTTTTTTTTACCCTTATTGCATATATGGTAAAATTGAATTTTCAGTTTGGGTGTGGCCTTTTTCAAGAACTAAAACAATGTCTTTTTTGTTAGTTTTGAACAAAAATTTATTGTACATTATTTACATGATTCAGACTATTGTTCTCATATTTATTACAACATTTCGGCCGTTGTACACTCCGGCCTTTCTTATAATACCCAGAAATTCATACACAGATATCCTCAATTACACATGGCACAGTGGATAAAGGCATTGGTTAGATCCAGTGACAGGACCAAAAAGGGTGTGAGTTCAATACCAGATTAAGGCAATGGAGAACTTTCCGAGGGAAATTAACAGATGACTGATAACTGACATCCATTAAAACATGAACTAGAACAGTCTACCGCAGTGAGTGAAATAAAGGGTTAAGTTTGACTTTCCAACTACCTGAAGAAGGCCAGGAGCATACAACTGCCAAAATGTTGTAATAAATATGGCGACAAAGATGAGGACAATAGTCCAAATAATGTAAATAATGTACATAATACCTCATCTCAGAAATATAGACAAAAATTCATTGATTTTTGATCCAGCAACATAGCAAAGAAGTCTTAGTGTACATACAGAAACACATCAGCATCTCAAACTCAAATTGGCGTAAGTATTAGTATTTAAGGATACATAGCAGTATAGTGGATAATGGACTGGAATTCAAAATTAAATAGCTAAGTCTGAATTCCAATCAAGTTTGTTATATTCACTTATGCAGAAATACCTTTGGGAAATACATGAATTCATTTCGACTCTAACTACGGGTGAATAACAAGACAAGACTGGGCCTTTATAACCTTGGTTGGCAATCAGTCTAATTGAAGGAAAACTCTGACTTCAAAACAGCCTAGAGAGGGTTGGGTTCAATCAGGCTATCTTTCCCAAGTTGCTATGGCTGCAGAACATGTGGTGTTATAGGAACACTGTAACAAGTAATGGTATTCATGATCATGATTATTATTTAAACACACAGAAACTTCATCAGAAATTTATGCCGAGGTATATGTTCATAATCTAACATGGATATAATACTACTCTGTATCATGATGTGATGGACAGAAGAAATTGTTGGAATACCACTTTTTTTGATTTCTATAAATAATCCCAGTTGTTTGTTTCATAATAATATTGTTGAGATATTTTTATCCAACCTTGAAAAAGATTTATTAGTGCTTGCGGAAATCCTTGTGAAAAAAAAAAAATCAAATCTTTTTCTTGTAAATGTCAGATTATAAAGGTTAAGGAAGTCCCCAGCAAGAAGGAAACACGTCAAAAACTTGATTTATATTTCACCCGTTGATACATATTCTTCATTTTCTATGTTTCACATCCCTTCAGGATATAGGTGATCATGGCTGTTAACAATTGTCTATTCTTTATTCATAGTTATTAAGCAGAAAAAAAGGTTTTATTTGTGTTTTGATAGAAGTTTTTGTTGGACTGACCC
>CAHIKZ030004384.1:3247500-3380000 GCA_903632075.3 Acanthosepion pharaonis | reverse complement strand
TCTATCAAACAAAAGGTAATTTATCTTAAAAAATAAATAAATAAATAAAACTATATTCCCAACCAATAATAATTTTGACCTTTCCGTAAATAATGACTTCACTTTCACCATTCATATGGGTTGCCTTCATAGCAATTTCATTTTTGATATTAACCCATTTCTTTTCTATATCTTACTATTAAAAAATTATACGTTGTATTTTATTTTTTGTTTTTCTGAGATGTCACTTTTTGGTAGAATTATTGTGCAGAAAATGGAACTGGAATCCGGTTTACTCATAGGATTTCTGCATTATCTAACAAGATATGCATTGGAATATCATCTTATGTAGCCTTGAAAAGCAAAATGCATCTAAGAAAAGAAAAAAGTCAATCTCTGAAATCGACCATGCTAAGTTGGATAATATGATGAACTAGACAAGTGAAAATGTCAAGGTGATTTTCAAATAGGATTTTTTTCTTAAGATGTTAATGTTTCAGGTTTTGGTTTCAGTTAGTAGTTGGGCTTTTGATGACCCACATTTTGACAAAAAACTCACATGCATTCACTGTCCTATATCTGTTTTATTTTTGCTTATTCAGTAAGATAAAAAAAAAAAATTAAATAATTGGGAAATAAAAATTAACCAGAAATGATAATTTCGTGAAACAACAAAAATTAACCCATTTTGAAAGATATTCAGTGAATGCTGAAAATCTATCAAAGTCTCAAAAAAATAGATTTAAAACATTCTGAGATTTTTCCTGAATATGTATACAAACAACATTTTGATAATGGACGTATATATTGTACCCCAGAAAATAGTTGATTTTCTAAGCTACCCATAATTTTCTCCAGAGAGCTCTATTAGGCAAAGGCAAAAAATATGGTTTTTAGTTTTCTGAGATACCATGAACTGAACATAAGACAAAACCAATTTTTAAGAGTAAATGGAAACAAAAATACATAAATATTTTCTCTATATATTGATATTTTAGAGGTATATATATATATATATATATATATATATATAGCATACTCATCCACAGACAAACTGTTTTTGCAAAAAATATGGTTCAGTGTGGCTAGATGTTCAATAAATATATATCTATATATATATTAATTTATTTGTTTGAACATTAGTTTTAATGGATACTTATATTTGTGTAGATGCTTCGTTTTTATTTATTTATTAAACAGTATATTTTTTTTTTATTTACATCAACCAGCCTGAATATTCTAGAAATCTTGTTAGAAAAGCATACGCCCACCCTCCAGCAGGTTTCAAACCTGTGTTCTCTAGAGGAAACCCTCATTAGATCTGAAGTGCCTTGACCTCTCAGTCACTTGGGATCACCTGATCAAACAAAGCCTGAATAGTGCTTTCAAACACATATCTTCCTCATTCTGAAAATAGACATATCTACCCAATCTTGTATCCTGACATAAACGAAGACAATGTTTTAGGAATATATTGAATCTGACATATTTTTAATTTAATAGTTTAAATGTTATTTTTAATAGATACTCATATATTTATTTTTGTCTACAAGCTGAATATTCGAGAAGTCTACAAAGCAGATATTTTTCTCTAATAAGATTTCTCAAATATTCAGGCTGATAAACAAAAATAAATAAATGAAGCATCTACTCAAATATGAATATTCACTAAAAATAATGTTTAAGTAATAAAAATATATATTTATACACATATATATTTTATTTTCTATATATATCCAACGAAGTTCTGTAGATCTGTAAATCCAAATTATGGATAAATTTTCTTAAGTTCATTTTTTTGTCAAAATACTTTCTACCATCTGAGTCATTATCAAAAACTTTAGGTTGTCAGTGTTCCATAAAAATAATTTAGCCTACTTCCTGGAATTTTTCGGAATCAACTGGAACTTCTTGTTAACCTTGACAAATTTGGGAGGATTTTAGAATAATCCAGAACATACTGGCAGCAAACTGCCTGCATACAGATAGAAAATGAATTCAGTAAAGATAGAAAAATAAAAAGGGGTGTAAGACAAGGATGTGTCTTCTCACTGGACTTACACAACTTTTGCAATGAGGCGATTCCGAGAGAATTATAAGTCCTACAAGGATTCATTATTGGTGACCACAATCTTAACAATATAAGACATGTTGATGACACAATGTTGATAGCAAAAATAGAAGACTACAACAACTCCTACAGAAGATAGCAAAGGAAACTAAGAGAGGATCAAACATTATCGCTAGAAGACAGAATGAATGGCTCTTTTAGCAAAAGGAACAGCCTAACATGCAAATTATAAATTGAGATACCAAAAACCAAACAAGTCCGACAAAATATCTTCTGTTTTAGAGAGGATGTAAATTTGAAATGAAATCTGAAGGCACACTGATATAGTGAATGATGCCTTCAAAAACCTAATACAAAGCATTAAAAAACAAGTAAATTTTATTCAAAACAAAGAAAAGAGTACTGAATTGCAACATAATATCATTCTTCTTATATAGCATTGAATGCTGAACAATATTTTTTACAGATGAAGAAAAAACTTGAAGTAACAGAAATGTGGTTCAACAGAAGGATGCTGAGAATACCATAGGCTGAACATGTGAGCAAATGACAAAGTTCTAGATATGAAGATGATACAATGTTGATAGCAGACATAGAAAGGAACCTACAAGAACTTTGACAAAAAGTAATGAAGGAAAGTGAGAAGAAATGTTTAAACATCAATTGCAAGAAGATAGAATTCATGGTTGTCAGCAGAAGAAACAGCTCAACATGTAAATTCCAAATTAGAAATCAAACAAGTACAAAAATTTAAATGTCTGGGAAGTTTTTTAATAAAAGACAGAAAGTATAACACCAAAGGCACATTGGGATAGTGAAGTATAAATTACAAATGATAATTTCATTAGAAACAATGAAATGAGTACTTAACTGTTATGTCATTTCAGTCCTCCTATATGGCAGTGAATGCTGAACAATCTCCTCATAGATGAAGAAAAAAATATTCTTTGCTTTTTAAAAAAATATGGTTCTACAAAATTCTGAGATACTTTGAACTGAACATGAACAAAAAACAGCTCTTTTAGAGAAAATGGAAACAAAAGGACATATATACTTAACCCCTACAAAGAGATAGATACACATAAACTGAAAAGGGATTGAAAATAGCATACTCAAAAGACAGACTGAAGGCAAAAAAGGATAAAAAAATATGGTTTACAGAAGGATTCTGAGATACCATGAACTGAACATGAACAAAAACATTCTTCTGTCTTTTAGAGAAAAATGGAAACAAAAGGATATATATTCTGCTCTTTTACCCCAGAAAGAGATAGTTGATATTTCTAGGGCATAATGATGAAAAGGGATTGGAAAATAGTATCTGCTCTTTTTAGACAGACTGAAGGCAAAGGTAAAAAATATGGTTCTACAGAAGGATTCTGAGATACCATGAACTGAACATGTGAACAAAAACAGCATTTTAGAGAAAATGGAAACAAAAAGGACATATATACTTAACCCCAGAAAGAGATAGTTGATATTTCTAGGGCACATAATGATGAAAAAGGGATTGGAAAATAGCATACTCAAAAGACAGACTGAAGGCAAAAGGCAAAAAAATATGGTTCTACAGAAGGATTCTGAGATACCATGAACAAAAACAGCATTTTAGAGAAAATGGAAACAAAAAGGATATATATACTTAACCTACAGAAAGAGATAGTTGATATTTCTTCTGGCAATATAATGATGAAAAGGATTGGAAAATAGCATACTCAAAAGACAGACTGAAGGCAAAAGGCAAAAAAATATGGTTCTACAGAAGGATTCTGAGATACCATGAACTGAACATGTGAACAAAAACAGCATTTTAGAGAAAATGGAAACAAAAAGGACATATATACTTTCTTCTGCCCCTACAGAAAGAGATAGTTGATATTTCTAGGCTTCTGCTCTAATGATGAAAAAGGGATTGGAATATATTCTTCCAAAAGACAGACTACAAGGCAAAAATGGATAAAAATTCTGGTTCTTTTTAAGGATTCTGAGGTTGCTATGGACAAAAAACTGCTCCTTTTAGGAGAAATGGAAATAAAAAAGGACATATATATATTCTTAACCCCAGAAAGAGATAGTTGATATATATTCTTCTGCACTTTTTGCCTATGAAAAAGGGCTATGGAAAATTCTTCTGCTCTTTTGCCTACAGACATGGGAAGGCTGTAATTCAAAAAATATGGCTCTTTTACCTGTTGTATGAGGTTGCTGAGATACTGCATTTTACCTAAATACAGCATTTTTATGGAGATATATTCTTCTGAACCCCAAAGGACTGGATATATATTCTTCTGCTCTTTTACCTAGAAAGAGATTGTTGGATATATTTCTTCTGCTCTTTTGCCAATGATGAAAAAGGATTGGATAAATAGCATCTGCTCTTTTAGACAGACATGAGTTGCTATGGAAACAATGCTTCTGCTCTTTTTACCTACATGATGAGTTGCTATGGAAATAAATGGCAGATACAGAGTTTGCTATGGATATATATTCTTCTGCTCTTTTACCTACATGAGCGTTTGGATAAAGAGCAAGAACATGGGAGAGTCATGATGGAAAGTTATTCTTCTGACATTTGCCTACATAAAAGAGGTTGCTATGGAACATTCTTACTTTTTACCTACATACATGAGGTTACTATGGATATATATTCTTCTCTTTTTTTACATACATACATGAGGTTGCTCTTTTTTACCTACATACATGGGTTGCTATGGATATATTTCTGCTTTTTTACTACATACATGAGGTTTGCTGTGGATATATATTCTTCTGCTCTTTTTACCCACATACATGGAGGTTGCTATGGATATATATTCTTCTGCTCTTTTTTACCTACACTTTGTGAGGTTGCTGTGGATATATATTCTTCTGCTCTTTTACCTACATGTCATGAGGTTGCTATGGATATATATTCTTCTGCTCTTTTTACCTACATACATGAGGTTGCTAGCAGGATATATTTCTTCTGCTCTTTTACCTACATACATGAGGTTACTAGGATATATATTCTTCTGCTCTTTTACCTACATACATGAGCACACTGAGATATATATTCTTCTTGCTCTTTTACCTACATACATGAGGTTGCTATGGATATATATTCTGCTCTTTTTACCTACATACATGAGGTTGCTATGGATATATATTCTTCTTTGCTTTTTACCCTACATACATGAGGTTTGCTGTGGATATATATTCTTCTGCTCTTTTACCTACATACATGAGGTTGCTATGGATATATGTTGCTTCCTGCTCTTTTACCTACATACATGAGGTTGCTATGGATATATTTCTTCTGCTCTTTTTACCACATACATGAGGTTGCTATTATGGATATATATTCTTCTTGCTCTTTTTACCTACATACATGAGGGGTTGCTATGGATATATTCTTCTTTTTACTGCTCTTTATATTCTTCTGCTCTTTTTACATGAGGTTGCTATGATATATATTCTTCTGCTCTTTTTTACCTACATACATGAGGTTGCTATGGATATATATTCTTCTGCTCTTTTTACTCCACATACATGAGGTTGCTATGGATATATATTCTTCTGCTCTTTTTACCTACACACATGAGGTTGCTATGGATATATATTCTTCTGCCTCTTTTTACCTACATACATGAGGTTGCATGGATATATATTCTTCTTGCCCTTTTACCTACATACATGAGGTTGCTATGGATATATATTCTTCTGCTATTTTTTACCTCACACATGAGGTTGCTATGGATATATATTCTTCTGCTCTTTTTACTACATACATGAGGTTATGGATATATTTCTTCCTGCTCTTTTACTTCTGCTCTTTTACCTACATGAGGTTGCTATGGATATATATTCTTCTGCTCTTTTACCTACATACATGAGGTTGCTATGGATATATATTCTTCTGCTCCTTTTTACCTACATACATGAGGTTGCTAGGGATATATATTCTTCTGCTCTTTGGAGTTGCTATGGATATATATTCTTCTCTTTTTACCTACATACATGAGGTTGCATGGATATATATTCTTCTGCTTTTTACCTACATACATGAGGTTGCTATGGATATATATTCTTCTGCTCTTTTACCTACACATGAGAGTTGCTATGGATATATATTCTTCTGCTTTTTACTCACATACGAGGTTGCTATATATTCTTCTGCTCTTTTTACCTACATACATGAGGTTGCTATGGATATATATTCTTCTGCTCTTTTACCTACATACATGAGGTTGCTATGGATATATTCTCTGCTCTTTTTTTACCTACATACATGAGAGGTTGCTATGATATATATTCTTCTGCTCTTTTTACCTACATACATGAGGTTGCTATAGATACATATTCTGCCTTTTACCTACATACATGAGGTTGCTATGGATATATATTCTTCTGCTCTTTTACCTACATACATGAGGTTGCTATGGATATATATTCTTCTGCTCTTTTTACCTACATACTATGATATATATTCTTCTGCTCTTTTTACCTACATACATGAGGCTACTATGGATATATATATTCTTCTGCTCTTTTTACCTACATACATGAGGTTTGCTATGGATATATATTCTTCTGCTCTTTTTTTTTTTTTTTTTTTTTTAGGGGTTGCTATGGATATATATCTTCTGCTCTTTACCTACATACATGAGGTTGTTAAGGATATATTTCTTCTGCTCTTTTTACCACATACATGAGGGTTGTCTTTATGGATATGTATTCTTCTGCTCTTTTTACCTACATACATGAGGTTTGCTATGGATATATTCTTCTGCTCTTTTTACCTACACACATGAGAGAGTTGCTGCGGATATATATTCTTCTGCTCTTTTTTTACCTACATACATGAGGTTTGCTGTGGATATATATTCTTCTGCTCTTTTTACCTACATACATGAGGCTGCTATGATATATATTCTTCTGCTCTTTTTTACCTACATACATGAGGTTGCTATGGATATATATTCTTCTGCTCTTTTACCTACATATGTGAGGTTGCTATGAATATATTTCTTCTGCTCTTTTTTACCCACATACATGAGGTTGCTTGTGGATACATATTCTTCTGCTTTTTACCCACATACATGAGGTTGCTATGGATATATATTCTTCTGCTTTTTTACCTACATACATGAGAGGTTGAATATATATTCTTCTGCTCTTTTACCTACATACATGAGGTTGTTATGGATATATATTCTTGCTCTTTTTACCTACATACACAGGTTGCTATGGATATATTTTAACTTCTTTCTTTTTACCTACATACATGAGGTTTGCTTTGTGGATATATTGTGCTTTCTGCTTTGCTGGATATATATTCTTCTGCATTTACATGAGGTTGCTATGGATATATTCTTCTGCTCTTTTTACCTACATACATGAGGTTGCTATGGATATATTCTTCTGCTCTTTTACCTACACACATGAGGTTGCTATGGATATATATTCTTCTGCTCTTTTTACCTACATACACAGAGGTTTGCTATGGATATATATTCTTCTGCCCTTTACCTACATACATGAGGTTGCTATAGATATATATTCTTCTGCTCTTTTACCTACATATGAGGTTTGCTATGGATATATATTCTTCTGCTTTTTACCTACATACATGAGGCTGCTATGATATATATTCTTCTGCTCTTTTTACCCACATACATGAGGTTTGCTATGATATATATTCTTCTGCTCTTTTACCTACATACATGAGGTTGCTATGGATATATATTCTCTGCTCTTTTACATACATACATGATTTTTGCTATGGTATATATTCTTCTTCTCTTTTACCTACATACATGAGGTTGCTATGGATATATATTCTTCTGCTCTTTTTACCTACATACATGAGGCTGCATATGATATATATTCTTCTGCTCTTTACCTACATACATGAGGAGTTGCTATGAATATATTCTTCTGCTCTTTTACCTACATACATGAGGATTGCTATGGATATATATTCTTCTGCTCTTTTACCCTACATACATGAGAGTTTGCTATGAATATATATTCTTCTGCTCTTTTTTGCCATACATGAGGGATTTGCTATGGATATGTATTATATATGCACACCTACATGCATGATTGCTATGGATATATTCTTCATACTTTTCATACATGGGGATTTACTGTGGACAGTGCTTCTGCTCTTTTTACCTACATACATGAGGTTTGCTATGGATATGTATTCTTCTGCTCTTTTACCTGCATACATGGGGTTGCTGGATATATATTCTTCTGTCTTTTACCTACATACATGAGAATTTGCTATGGATATATATATTCTTCTGCTCTTTTTACCTACATACATGAGTTGCTGTAGATATATATTCCTATACTCTTTTTACCTACATACATGAGAATTTGCTATAGTATATATTCTTCTGCTCTTTTTACCTACATACATGAGGTTTGCTATGGATATATATTCTTCTGCTCTTTTACCTGCATACATGTGAGGTTGCTATATGGATATATATTCTTCTCTTTTTACCTACCATACATGAGAATTTGCTATGGATATATATTCTTCTGCTCTTTTTACCTACATACATTATATATGTTCTTCTGCTCTTTACCTACCTTATGGATATATTCTTCTGCTCTTTTTACCTACATGAGGGATTTGCTATAGTATATATTCTTCTGCTCTTTTACCTACATACATGAGGTTGCTATGGATATATATTCTTCTGCTCTTTTTACCTACATACGAGGTTGCTATGGATATATATTCTTCTGCTCTTTTACTACATACATGGGGATTTGCTATGGATATATATTCTTCTGCTCTTTTTACCTACATACATGAGTTGCTATGGATATATATTTCTTCTGCTCTTTTTTACCTACATACATGAGGTTTTGCTATGGATATTCTTCTGCTCTTTTTACTGCATGGGGTGCTTTTTACCTACATACATGAGGTTGCTGTGGATATATATTCTTCTGCCTACTTTTGCTTTGGATATGTATTCTTCTGCTCTTTTTGCCTTACATGGGGTTTGCTGTGGATATATATTCTTCTGCTTTTTACCTACATACATGAGGTTTGCTATGGATATATATTCTTCTGCTCTTTTTACCTACATACATGAGGTTGCTATGGATATATATTCTTCTGCTCTTTTTTACCTACATACATGAGAGTTTGCTATGGATATATATTCTTCTGCTCTTTTTTGCCTACATACACATGAGGTTGCTATGGATATATATTCTTCTGCTCTTTTTTACCTACATACATGAGGTTGCTATGGATATATATTCTTCTGCTCTTTTTACCTACATACATGAGGTTGCTATGGATATATATTCTTCTGCTCTTTTTACATACATGAGTTTGCTGGATATATATTCTTCTGCTCTTTTACCTACATACATGGGGTTGCTATGGATATATATTCTTCTGCTCACTTTTACCCACATACATGAGGCCATTATGGATATATATTCTTCTGCTCTTTTACCTACATACATGAGGTTTGCTTTGGGATATATATTCTTCTGCCTCTTTTTTACCACATACATGAGGTTGCTATGGATATATATTCTTCTGCTCTTTTTACCTACATACATGAGGGTTGCTATGGATATATATATTCTTCTGCTTTCTTTTTTACCTACACACATGAGGTTGCTATGGATATGTATTCTTCTGCTCTTTTTTACTACATACATGAGGGTTTGCTATGGATATATATTTCTTCTGCTTTTTACCCTACATACATGAGGTTGCTATGGATATATATTCTTCTGCTCCTTTTACCTACATACATGAGGTTTTGCTATGATATATATTCTTCTGCTCTTTTACATGACACACATGAGGTTGCTATGGATATATATTCTTCTGCTCCTTTTACCTACATACATGAGAGTTACTATAGATATATTTTCTACTGCTCTTTTACCTACATACATGAGGTTGCTATGAATATATATTCTTCTGCTCTTTTTGCCTACATACATGGGGTTGCTGTGGATATGAGGTTTGCTGTGGATATATATTCTGCTCTTTTTACTTTTATGCATGAGGTTGCTGTGGATATATATTCTTCTTTTGCCTACATGCATGAGGTTGCTTTATGGATATATTCCTTGCTCTTTTTTGCCTACATACTTTTATATGTTCTTCTGCTCTTTACATGCATACATGAGGTTGCTATGGATATATATTCTTCTGCTCTTTTACCTACATACATGAGTTTACTGTGGATATATATTCTTCTGCTCTTTTACCTACATACATGAGGTTTACTATGGATATATATTCTTCTGCTCTTTTACCTACATACATGAGGCTTGCTATGGATATATATTCTTCTGCTCTTTTACCTACATACATGAGGTTGCTATGGACATATATTCTGCTCTTTTTACCTACATATGAGGTTGCTATGATATATATTCTTCTGCTCTTTTTACCTACATACACATGGAGGTTTACTGGATATATATATTCTTCTGCTCTTTTTACCTACATACATGAGATTTTGCATATTCTTCTGCTCTTTTACTACATACATGAGGCTATATATATTCTTACTCTTTTTACCTACATACATGAGGATATATATTCTTCTGCTCTTTTACCTACATACATGAGGTTTATATGGATATATATTCTTCTGCTCTTTTTGCCTACATACATGGGGATTGCTGTGGATATATATTCTTCTTGCTCTTTTACCTGCATACATGAGGTTGCTATGGATATATATTCTTCTGCTCTTTTTTACCTACATACATGAGGATTTATGGATATATATTCTTCTGCTCTTTTACCTACATGCATGAGGTTGGATATATATATTCTGTGGATATATATTCTTCTGCTCTTTTTACCTACATACATGAGGGATTTGCTGTGGATATATATTCTTCTGCTCTTTTTGCCTACATACATGGGGTTGCTGTGGATATATATTCTTCTGCTCTTTTTACCTACATACATGAGGTTGCTATGGATATATATTCTTCTGCTCTTTTACCTACATACATGAGTTTACTATGGATATATATTCTTCTGCTCTTTTTACTACCTACATACATACATGGGGTTGCTATGGATATATATTTCTTCTGCTCTTTTTTACCTACATACATGAGGTTGCTATGGATATATATTCTTCTGCTCCTTTTACCTACATACATGAGGTTTGCTGTATTCTTCTGCTCCCTTTATTCTTCTGCTCTTATATTCTTCTGCTCCTTTTACCTACATGATAAGTTGCTGTGGATATATATTCTTCTGCTCCTTTTGCCTACATACATGAGGTTGCTATGGATATATTCTTCTCTTTTACCACATACGCTGGGGTTGCTATGGATATATATTCTTCTGCTCTTTTACCTACATACATGGTTGCTATGGATATATATTCTTCTGTCTTTTTTACCTACATACATGTGGGGATTTGCTATGGATATATATTCTTCTGCTCTTTTTACCTACATACATGAGGTTGCTATGGATATATATTCTTCTACATACTTTTTGGATATATATTCTTCACATACACATGAGGTTGCTATGGATATATATTCTTCTGCTCTTTTTACCTACATACATGAGCAAGTTTCTTCTGCTATGGATATGTCTTCTTATTCTGTCTTTTTACCTACATACATGAGTTTGCTATGGATATATATTCTTCTGCTCTTTTTACCTACATACATGAGAGTTTGCTATGGATATATATTCTTCTGCTTTTTACCTACATGGGGTTTGCTATGGATATATATTCTTCTGCTCTTTTTACCTACATACATGAGGTTGCTATGGATATATATTCTTCTGCTCTTTTTACCTACATACATGAGGTTGCTATGGATATATATTCTTCTATGCTTTTACCTACATACATAGAGTTTGCTATGGATATATATTCTTCTGCTCTTTTTACCTACATACATGAGTTGCTATGGATATATTCTTCTGCTTTTTACCTACATACATGAAATTTTTATGAATATATATATTCTTCTTTTTACCTACATACATGAGGTTGCTATGGATATATATTCTTCTGCTCTTTTTGCACCTACATACATGAGTTTGCTTTATGGATATATATTCTTCTGCTCTTTTTTACCTACATACATGAGGTTGCTATGGATATATATTTCTTCTGCTCTTTTACCTACATACATGAGGTTGCTGGATATATATTCTTCTGCTCTTTTTACCTACATACATGAGGTTTGCTATGGATATATGTTCTTCTGCTCTTTTTTACCTACATACATGAGTTGCTATGGATATATATTCTTCTTTCTCTTTTTACCTACATACATGAGTTTGCTATGGATATATATTCTTCTGCTTTTTTACCTACATACATGAAAGGTTGCTATGGATATATATATTCTTCTGCTCTTTTTTACCTACATACATGAAGTTGCTATGGATATATATTCTTCTGCTCTTTTACCTACATACATGAGGTTGCTATGGATATATATTCTTCTGCTCTTTTTACCTACATACATGAGGTTGCTATGGATATATATTCTTCTGCTCTTTTTTACCTACATACATGGATATATTTTGCTATGGATATATATTCTTCTGCTCTTTTACCTACATATGTTTGCTATGGATATATATTCTTCTGCTCTTTTTACCCCTACATACATGGGGCTATGGATATATATTCTTCTGCTACAGATATGGATATTCTTCTGCTCTTTTTACCCCTCATACATGAGAAGTTGCTGTGGATATATATTCTTCTGCTCCTTTTACCTACATACATGAGGTTTGCTATGGATATATATTCTTCTGCTCTTTTACCTACACTTACATGAGTTTGCTGTGGATATATATTCTTCTGCTCCTTTTTACCTACATACATGAGTTGCTATGAATATATATTCTTCTGCTCTTTTTACCTACATTACATGAGTTTGCTATGGATATATATTCTTCTGCTCTTTTTTTACCTACATTGTGAGGTTGCTGTGGATATATATTCTGCTCTTTTACCTACATACATGAGGGATTTGCTGTGGATGATATATTCTTCTGCTCTTTTACCTACATACATACATGAGGTTGCTGGATATATATTCTTCCTGCTCTTTTTACCTGTACATGGGGTTGCCTGGATATATATTCTTCTGTCTTTTTACTTACATGAGGTTTGTGGATATATGTTCTTCTGCTCTTTTTTACCTACATACATGAGGTTGCTATGGATATATATTCTTCTGCTCTTTTACCTACTTTATGGAGTTTGCTATGGATATATATTCTTCTGCTCTTTTTTTACCTACTTCATGAGGGTTGCTATGGATATATATATTCTTCTGCTCTTTTTACCTACATACATGAGGTTGCTATGGATATATGTTCTTCTGCTCCTTTTACCTACATACATGAGTTTGCTATGGATATATATTCTTCTGCTCTTTTTACCTACATACATGAGGTTTGCTATGGATATATATTCTTCTGCTCCTTTGCCTACATACATGAGGTTGCTGGATATATATTCTTCTGCTCTTTTTACCTACATACGCTTGGGGTTGCTAGGATATATATTCTTCTGCTCTTTTACCTACATACATGAGGTTGCTATGGATATATATTCTTCTGCTCTTTTTTACCTACGCTACATGAGGTTTGCTATGGATATATTCTTCTTTTTTGCCTACATACATGGGGTTGCTATGGATATATATTCTTCTGCTCTTTTTACCTACATACATTGAGGTTTGCTATGGATATATATTCTTCTGCTCTTTTTTACCTATACATGAGGTTTGCTATGGATATATATTCTTCTGCTCCTTTTACCTACATACATGGGGTTTGCTATGGATATATATTCTTCTGCTCCTTTTACCTACATACATAGAGGTTTGCTATAGATATATATTTCTTCTGCTCTTTTACCTACATACATGAGATTTTACTATGGATATATATTCTTCTTCTTTTTACCTACATACATGAAAGGTTGCTATGGATATATATATTCTTCTGCTCTTTTACCTACATACATGAGTTTGCTGTGGATATATTCTTCTGCTCTTTTTACCTACATACATGAGGTTGCATGGATATATATTCTTCTGCTATGGATATGGATATATCTTCTGCTTTTACCATGAAGGTTATTATGGATATATATTCTTCTGCTCTTTTTACCTACATACATGAGGTTTGCTATGGATATATATTCTTCTGCTCTTTTTTACCTACATACATGGGGTTTGCTATGGATATATATTCTTCTGCTCTTTTTACCTACATACATGAGGGTTGCTATGGATATATTCTTCTGCTCTTTTACCTACATACATGATATATATTCTTCTGCTCTTTTTTACCTACATACATGAGGGTTGCTATGGATATATATTCTTCTGCTCTTTTTACCTACATACATGAGGTTGCTATGGTGGATATATATTCTTCTGCTCTTTTTACCTACATACATGAAGTTGCTATGGATATATATTCTTCTGCTCTTTACCTACATACTTTGATATATATTCTTCTGCTCCTTTTACCTACATACATTGGGGTTGCTGGATATATATTCTTCTGCTCCTTTTACCTACATACATGAGGTTGCTATGGATATATGTTCTTCTGCTCCTTTTACCTACATACATGAGGTTTTGCTGTGGATATATATTCTTCTGCTCCTTTTACCTACACCATGAGGTTGCTATAGATATATATTTCTTCTGCTCCTTTTTACCTACATACATGGGGAGTTTGCTATGGATATATATTCTTCTGCTCCCCTTTACCTACATACATGAGGTTGCTATGGATATATATATTCTTCTTCTTTTTACCTACATACATGAGTTGCTATGGATATATATTCTTCTGCTCTTTACCTACATACATAGGTTTGCTATGGATATATATTCTTCTGCTCTTTTACTATACATATATATTCTTCTCTTTACCATATGATTTGCTATGGATATATATTCTTCTGCTCCTTTTACCTACATATGGATATATTCTTCTGCTCTTTTACCTACATATGTGGGGTTGCTGTATATTTCTTCTGCTCTTTTTACCCATACCTTGGGGTTGCTATGAGGAATTTTATGATTTCCTGGATAGATATACCCTCTTTGCTTTCTTTAGGTTTGCTATGGATACTTTTACCTACTTCTGCTCTTTTATACATGATGGTTGCTATGGATATATATTCTTCTGCTCTTTTTACCTACATACATGAGTTGCTATGGATATATATTCTTCTGCTCTTTTTACATATATACATGAGGGTTGCTATGGATATATATTCTTCTGCTCTTTTTACCTACATACATGAGGTTGCTGTGGATATATATTCTTCTGCTCTTTTTACCTACATACATGGGTTGCTATGGATATATATTCTTCTGCTCTTTTTACCTACATACATGAGGTTTAACTATGGATATATATTCTTCTGCTCTTTTTTACCCTACATACATGGGGTTGCTATGGATATACTTCTGCTCTTTTTACCTACATACATGGGCTATGAATATATATTCTTCTGCTCTTTACCTACATACATGGATATGTATTCTTCTGCTCTTTTTTACCTACATACATGGGTTGCTATGGATATATATTCTTCTGCTCTTTTTACCTACATACATGAGGTTGCTATGGATATATTCTTCTGCTCTTTTTTTTACCTACATACATGAGGTTTGCTATGGATATATATTCTTCTTCTGCTTTTTTTTTATGGATATATGTCTTCTGCTCTTTTACCTACATACATGAGAGTTTGCTATGGATATATATTCTTCTGCTCTTTTACCTACATACATGAGGTTTGCTATGGATATATATTCTTCTGTCTTTTACCCCTACATACATGAGGTTGCTATGGATATATATTCTTCTGCTCTTTTTACCTACATACATGAGGTTGCTATGGATATATATTCTTCTGCTCTTTTTACCTACATACATGAGGTTTGCTATGGATATATATTCTTCTGCTTTTACCTACATACATGAGGTTTGCTATGGATATATATTCTTCTGCTCTTTTTACCTACATACATGGGATGCTATGGATATATATTCTTCTCTCTGCTCTTTTACCTACATACATGGGGTTGCTATGGATATATATTCTTCTGCTCTTTTACCTACATACATGAGGGATTTGCTGGATGTTTCTTCTTCTGCTCTTTTTTACCTACATACATGAGAGTTTGCTATGGATATATATTCTTCTGCTCTTTTTACCTACATATGAGGTTGCTATGGATATATATTCTTTCTGCTCTTTTTTACCTACATACATGAGGTTTTATATGATATATATTTTCTGCTCTTTTACCTACATACATGAGGTTTGCTATGGATATATATTCTTCTTTTTTACCTACATACATATAGGTTGCTATATATTCTTCTGCTCTTTTTACCCTACATACATGAGGTTGCTATGGATATATTCTTCTGCTCTTTTTACCTACATACATGAGGTTTATATGGATATATATTCTTTTCTGCTCTTTTACCTACATACATGAGGTTATATATTCTTCTGCTACCTGGGTTATATATATATTCTTCTGCTCTTTTTACCTACATACATGAGGTTGCTATGATATATATTCTTCTGCTCTTTTTACCTACATACATGAGGTTGTTGTGGATATATATTCTTCTGCTCTTTTTTATATTCCTACACATACAAGAATGAGGTTGCTATGGATATATATTCTTCTGTTTTTTTACATACATGAGGTTGCTATGGATATATTATTCTCTGCTCTTTTTTACTGACATTGAGGTTGCTATGGATATATATTCTTTCTGCTCTTTTTACCTCCACATACATGAGGTTGCTATGGATACATATTCTTCTGCCTTTTTACCCACACATGAGGTATATTCTTCTGCTTTTTTTACCTACATACATGAGGTTGCTATGTGATATATATTTCTTGCTCTTTTACCTACATATGAGGTTGCTATGTGGATATATTTCTTCTGGTTTTTTTACTCATATACATGAGGTTGCTATGGATATATATTCTTCTGCTCTTTTAGCCTACATACATGAGGTTGCCATGGCTATATATTCTTCTGCTCTTTTTACCTACAAGCATGAGGTTAAGCAGTGGATATATATTCTCTGCTTCACACATGGATATATATTCTTCTTTTTTACCTACATTGAGTTGCTTTTATATTCTCTGCTTCTTTTTACCTACATACATGAGGATTGCTTCTGACATATATTCTTCTGCTATTTTGCCTACATACATGAGGTTGGATATATATTTCTGCTTTTTACCTACATACATGAGGGTTGCTATGATATATATTCTTCTGCTTTTTACCTACATACATGAGGTTGCTATGGATATATATTCTTCTGCTTTTTTGCCTACATACATGAGGTTGCTATGGATATATATTTCTTCTGCTCTTTTTACCTACATACATGAGGTTGCTATGGATATATATTCTTCTGCTCTTTTTACCTACCTTGGCAGGTTGCTATGGATATATATTCTTCTGCTTTTACCTACATACATGAGGTTGCTGGATATATTCTTCTGCTCTTTTTTACTACATGAGGTTGCTATGGATATATATTCTTTGCTCTTTTACCTACATACATGAGGTTGTTATGGATATATATTCTTCTGCCTTTTTTACTACATACATGAGGTTGCTGTGGATATATATTCTTCTGCTCTTTTACCTACATACATGAGGTTGCTATGGATATATATTCTTCTTCTGCTTTTTTACCTACATACATGAGGTTGCTGGATATATATTCTTCTGCTCTTTTTACCTACATGAGGTTGCTATGGATATATATTCTTGCTCTTTTTTACCTACATACATGAGGTTGCTGTGGATATACATCTTCTCTTTTTACCCACATACATGAGGTTGCTATGGATATATTCTTCTGCTCTTTTTTACCTACATACATGGGGTTGCTGTGGATATATATTCTTCTGCTCTTTTTACCTACATACATGAGGTTGCTGTGGATATATATTCTTCTGCTCTTTTTATACATACATGAGGTTTACTGTGGATATATATTCTTCTGCTCTTTTACACCACATACATGAGGTTGCTATGGATATATTCTCTTCTGCTCTTTTTTACCTACATACATGAGGTTGCTGTGGATATATATTCTTCTGCTCTTTTTACCTACATACATGAGGTTGCTATGGATATTCTTCTTCTCTTTTTACCTACATACATGAGGTTACTATGGATATATATTCCTCTGCTCTTTTTACCTACATACATGAGGTTGCTATGGATATATATTCTTCTGCTCTTTTACCTACATTGGGGTTGCTATGGATATATATTCTTCTGCTTTTTTTACTACATACATGAGGTTGCTATGGATATATTCTTCTGCTCTTTTTACCTACATACATGAGTAAGTGAGGGATATATTCTTCTGCTATGGATATATATTCTTTCTGCTCTTTTACCTACATACATGAGGTTGCTGGATATATATATATTCTGCTCTTTTTACCTACATACATGAGGTTGCTATGGATATATATTCTTCTGCTCTTTTTACCTACATACATGAGGTTGCTATGGATATATATTCTTCTGCTCTTTTACCTACATACATGAGGTTGCTGTGATATATATTCTTCTGCTCTTTTACCTACATACATGAGGTTGCTATGGATATATATTCTTCTGCTCTTTTTTTACCTACATACATGAGGTTGCTGGATATATATTCTTCTGCTCTTTTTACCTATACCTGAGGTTTGCTGTGGATATATATTCTTCTGCCTTTTACCTACATACATGAGGTTGCTATGGATATATATTCTTTTCTGCTCTTTTTACCTACACATGAGGTTGCTGTGGATATATATTCTTCTGCTCTTACCTACATACATGAGGTTACTATGGATATATATTCTTCTGCTCTTTTTACCTACATACATGAGGTTGCTATGGATATATATTCTTCTGCTCTTTTACCTACATACATGAGGTTGCTATGGATATATATTCTTCTGTCTTTTTACCTACATACATGAGGTTACATGGATATATATTCTTGCTCTTTTACCTACATACATGAGGTTGCTATGGATATATATTTTTCTGCTTTTTTTACATACATGAGGTGCTGGGGGATTGCTCTTTACTGGATATATATTATTCTTCTCTTTTTACCTACATACATGGGGTTGCTGCTGGATATATATTCTTCTGCTCTTTTTACCTACATACATGAGGTTGCTATGGATATATATTCTCTGCTCTTTACCTACATACATGTGGTTGCTATGGATATATATATTCTGCTCTTTTACCTACATACATGAGGTTTGCTATGATATATATTCTTCTGCTCTTTTTACCTACATACATGGGGTTGCTATGGATATATATTTCTTCTGCTTTTTACCTACATGAGGTTACAGGATTATATTCTGTGGATATTTTCTTCTGCTCTTTTTGCCTACATACATTGAGGTTGCTATGGATATATATTCTTCTGCTCTTTTACCTACATACATGAGGTTGCTATGGATATATATTCTTCTGCTCTTTTTACCTACATACATGAGGTTGCTATGGATATATTCTTCTTCTGCTCTTTTTACCTACATACATGAGGTTGCTATGGATATATATTCTTATGCTCTTTTTACCTCCACATACATGAGGTTGCTATGGATATATATTCTTCTGCTCTTTTACCTACATACATGAGGTTGCTATGGATATATATTCTTCCTCTTTTTACCTACATACATGAGGTTGCTGTGGATATATATTCTTCTGCTCTTTTTTGCCTACATACATGAGGTTGCTGTGGATATATATTCTTCTGCTTTTTTTTGCCTACATACATGAGGTTTGCTATGGATATATATTCTTCTGCTCTTTTACCTACATACATGGGGTTGCTATGGATATATATTCTTCTGCTCTTTTTGCCTACATACATGAGGTTGCTATGGATATATATTCTTCTTATCTTTTTTTACCTACATGAAATGTTGTGGATATATATTCTTCTGCTCTTTTTACCTACATACATGAGGTTGCTATGGATATATTCTTCTGCTCTTTTTACCTACATACATGAGGTTTGCTATGGATATATATTCTTCTGCTCTTTTTACCTACATACATGAGGTTGCTATGGATTATATTCTTCTGCTCTTTTTGCCTACTACATACATGATTTGCTATGGATATACTTCTTCTGCTTTTTACCTACATACATGAAAGTTGCTATGGATATATATTCTTCTGCTCTTTTTTGCCTACATACATGGGGTTTGCTATGGATATATATTCTTCTTTTTTACCTACATACATGGGGGGTTGCTGTGGATATATATTCTTCTGCTCTTTTTACCTACGCATGAGGTTTTTATGGATATATATTCTTCTGCTCTTTTTACCTACATACATGAGAGTTTGCTATGGATATATATTCTTCTGCTCTTTTTACCTACATACATGAGGTTGCTATGGATATATTCTTCTCTTTTACCCATACATGAGTTGCTATGGATATATATTCTTCTGCTCTTTTTACCTACATGCCTTGATTTGCTGGATATATATTCTTCTGCTTTTTTTACCTACATACATGAGGTTACTATGGATATATATTCTTCTGCTCTTTTACCTTTTACTTCTGCTCTTTACCTACATGAGGGGTTGCTATGGATATATATTCTTCTGCTCTTTTACCTACATACATAGGTTGCTATGGATATATATTCTTTACTGCTCTTTTTACCTACATACATGAGGTTGCTATGGATATATATTCTTCTGCTCTTTTTACACACACATATACATGGGGTTGCTATGGATATATATTCTTCTCTTTTACCTTACATGAGGTTGCTGTAGATATATATTCTTCTGCTCTTTTTACCCACTCATTTTATACATGGGGATTACTTTGTGGATATATATTCTTCTGCTCCTTTTTCCTACATGGTTTATATGGATATATATTCTTCTGCTCTTTTTCTATACTTGATATTATATTCTTCTGCTCTTTTTACCTACATACATAGGGTTTTATGGATATATATTCTTCTGCTCTTTTTACCTACATACATGAGGTTGCTGTGGATATATATTCTTCTCTGCTCTTTTTTTTGCCTACATACATGAATGGATATATTTCTTCTGCTCTTTTACCTACATACATACTATGGATATATATTCTTCTGCTCTTTTTTACCTACATACATGAGAGGTTTGCTATGGATATTCTTCTGTCTTTTACCTACATACATGAGGGTTGCTATGGATATATATTCTTCTGCTCTTTTTACCTACATACATGAAATTGCTATGGATATATATATTCTTCTGCTGCTTTTTTACCTACATACATTGCTGAGGTTGCTATGGATATATATTCTTCTGCTCTTTTACCTACACATGAGGTTGCTATGGATATATTCTTCTGCTCTTTTGTATCTACATACATGAGGTTGCTATGTGATATATATTCTTCTGCTCTTTTACCTACATACATGAGGTTGTTGGTGGATATACATATTCTCTGCTCTTTTTACCTGGCTATTATTACATGAGGTTGCTATGGATATATTCTCTGTCTTTTTATTTGCATGATGAGGTTGCTATGGATATATATTCTTCTGCCCTTTTTACCTACATACATGAGGTTGCTATGGATATATATTCTTCGTCTTTTAATTTCACACATTGCCATGAGGTCGTTATGGATATACATTCTTCTGCTCCTTTTTACCACATACATGAGGTTGCTATGGATATATATTCTGCTCTTTTTACCTGTTCACACATGAGGTTGCTATGGGATATATTCTTCAGTTTTTTACCTACATACATGAGGTTGCTATGGGATATATTCTTCTGCCTTTTTTACCTACATACATGAGGTTGCTATGGATATATATTCTTCTGCTCTTTTTTACCTACATACATGAGGTTACATGATATATATTCTTCTGCTCCTTTACATGGATGAGGTTGCTATGGATATATATTCTTCTGCTCCTTTTACCTACATACATGAGGTTGCTGTGGATTATATATTCTTCTGCTCCTTTTTTACCTACATACATGAGGTTGCTATGATATATATTCTTCTGCTCTTTTTACCTACATACATGAGGTTTGCTATGATATATATTCTTCTGCTCTTTTTACCTACATACATGAGTTGCTGGATATATATTCTTCTGCTCTTTTTACCTACATACATGAGGGTTGCTATGGATATATTCTTCTGCTCCTTTACCTACATACATGAGGTTGCTATGGATATATATTCTTCTGCTCTTTTACCTACATACATGGGGATTTGCTATGGATATATATTCTTCTCCTTTACCTACATACATGAGGTTGCTATGGATATATATTCTTCTGCTCTTTTACCTACATACATGAGGTTGCTTTATGGATATATATTCTTCTGCTCTTTTTACCTACACACATGAGGTTGCTATGGATATATATTCTTCTGCTCTTTTACCTACATACATGAGGTTTGCTATGGATATATATTCTTCTGCTCTTTTTACCTACATACATGAGGTTTGCTATGGATATATATTCTTCTCCTTTTTACCTACATACATGAGGTTGCTATGGATATATATTCTTCTGCCTTTTTACCTACACATACTATGGATATATATTCTTCTGGGTTGCTATGGATATATATTCTTCTGCTCCTTTTACCTACATACATGAGGTTGCTATGGATATATATTCTTCTGCTCTTTTTTACCTACTACATACATGAGGTTGCTATGGATATATATTCTTCTGCTCTTTTTACCTACATACATGAGGTTGCTGTGATATATATTCTTCTGCTCTTTTTTACCTACATACATGGGGTTGCCTATGGATATATATATTCTTCTGCTCTTTTTACCTACATGTAGGTTGCTATGGATATATATTCTTCTGCTCTTTTTACCTACCTTTGTGAGTTTGCTATGGATATATATTCTTCTGCTCCTTTTACCTACATACATGAGGTTTGCTATGGATATATATTCTTCTGCTCTTTTACCTACATACATGAGGTTACATGGATATATATTCTTCTGCTCTTTACCTACATACATGAGGTTGCTATGGATACATATTCTTCTTGCTCTTTTCACCTACATACATGAGGTTGCTATGGGATATATATTTGCTCTTTTTACTCACATACATGAGGTTGTTATGGATATATATTTTCTGTTTACTACATACATGAGGTTGTTATGGATATATATTTTCAAGTTTCTTTTTACCTACACACATGAGGTTACAGGACATATATTTTCTGTTTCTTTTACCTACATACATGAGGTTACAGGATATATTCTTTCTTGCTCTTTTTACCTACATACATGAGGTTGCTATGGATATATATATTCTTCTGCTCTCTTACCACATACATGAGGTTGCTATGGATATATATTCTTTCTGTTTCTTTACCATACATGAGGTTGCTATGGGATATATTCTTCTGCTTCTTTTACCTACATACATGAGGTTGCTATGGATATATATTCTTCTGCTCTTTTTACATGGGGAATTGCTATGGATATATATTCTTCCTCATACATGAGGTTGCTATGGATATATATTTTCTGCTCTTTTACCTACATACATGAGGTTGCTATGAATATATATTCTTCTGCTCTTTTACCTATGAATATATATTCATACCTACATGAGGGATTGCTATGGATATATATTTTTTCTCTTTTTTACCTACATACATGAGGGGTTATGGATATATATTCTTCTGCTCTTTTTTACCTACATACATGAGACACTTTATGGATATATATTCTTCTGCTCTTTTTTACATACATGACATGGATATATATTTATATCTTTTTGCCTACATGTAGTTGCTATGGATATATATTCTTCTGCTCTTTTTGCCTACATACATGGGGGATTTGTGGATATATTCTTCTGCTCCTTTTACCTACATAACATGAGGTTGCTATGGATATATATTCTTCTGCTCCTTTTACCTACATACATGGGGATTTGCTATGGATATATATTCTGCTCCTTTACCTACATACTATGGATATATTTACTTTTACCTACATACATGAGGACTTGCTATATATTCTTCTTCTGTCTTCACCTACATACATGAGGTCATATGGATATATTCTTCTGCTCCTCACCTACATACATGAGGTTGCTATGGATATATATTCTTCTGCTCCTTTTTACATACATGAGGTTGTTATGGATACATATTTTCTGTCTTTTACATACATGAGGTGTGTTGCTATGGATATATATTTGCTTTACCCACATACATGAGGTTGCTATGGATATATATTCTTCTGCTCTTTTTTACTCACATGTTACGAGGTTGCCATGGATATATATTCTTCTGCTCTTTTTACCACATGAGGTTGTTATGGATATATTCTTCTGCTTTTTACCTACATACATGAGGTTGCTATGTGGATATATATTCTTCTTGCTCTTTTTACCTACACACACATGAGGTTGGGTTATGGATATATTCTTCTGCTTTACCTACATACATGAGGTTGCTATGGATATATATTCTTTCTTGCTCTTTTACTCACACATGAGGTTGTTATGGATATATATTCTTCTGCTCTTTTACCTACATACATGAGGTTGCTATACATATTCTGCCTTTTACCTACATACATGAGGTTGCTATGGATATATATATTCTTCTGCTCTTTTTACCACACATGAGGTTGCTATGATACATATTCTTCTGCCTTTACTCATATTACGAGGTTGTTATGATATATTTCTGTTTCTTACCACATACATGAGGTTGCTATGGATATATTCTTTCAGTTTCTCTTTTACTCATACATGAGGTTGCTATGGATATATATTCTTCTGCTCTTTTACCTACATACATGGTGTTGTTATGGATATATATTCTTCTGCTCTTTTACCTATATATACATGAGGTTAAGGATATATTCTTTTCTGCTCTTTTACCTACATACATGAGGTTACAGGATATATTCTGCTCTTTTTACTCACATACATGAGGTTGCTATGATATATTCTTCTGCTCCTTTTACCTACATACATGAGGTTGCTATGTGGATATATATTCTTTCTGTTCTTATTCTTCTACATACATGAGGTTTACTGTAGATATATATTCTTCTGCTCTTTTTTACCTACATACGCCCAGTTTGCTTGGATATATATTCTTCTGCTCTTTTACCTACATACATGAGAGTTTGCTATGGATATATATTCTTCTGCTCTTTTTTTACCACATACATGAGGTTTACTGGATATATATTCTTCTGCTCTTTTTACCTACATACATGAGTTGCTGTGGATATATATTCTTCTTTTTTTTTTACCTACATACACTGTGGATATTTATTCTTCTGAATATATATATATTCTTCTGCTCTTTTACCTACATACATAAAAGTTGCTATGGATATATATTCTTCTGCTCTTTTTACCTACATACATGAAATTTGCTATGGATATATATTCTTCTGCTCTTTTACCTACATACATGAGGTTGCTGTGGATATATATTCTTCTGCTCTTTTTGCCTACATACATGAGGTTACTTATGGATATATATTCTTCTGCTCTTTTGCCTACATACATGAGAGTTTGCTATGGATATATATTCTTCTGCTCTTTTACCTACATACATGAGTTTGCTATGGATATATTTCTTCTGCTCTTTTTACCTACATACATGAGTTGCTATGAATATATATTCTTCTGCTCTTTTTTACCTACATACATGAGATTTGCTAGATATATATTCTTCTGCTCTTTTACCTACATACATGAGAATTTGCTATGAATATATATTCTTCTGCTCTTTTTACCTACATACATGAGGTTGCTGTGAATATATATTCTTCTACTCTTTTACCCTACATACATGAGGTTGCTATAGATATATATTCTTCTGCTCTTTTACTACATACATGAGGTTGCTGTAGATATATATTCTTTACTGCTCTTTTTTACCTACATACATGAGGTTGCTGTAGATATATATTCTTCTGCTCTTTTACCTACATACATGAGGTTGCTATGGATATATATTCTTCTGCTCTTTTTACCTACCTACATACATGAGGTTTGCTATGGATATACTATTCTTCTGCTCTTTTTACCTACATACATGAGTTGCTATGGATATATATTCTTCTGCTCTTTTACCTACATACATGGGGTTGCTATGGATATATGCCTTCCTGCTTTTACCTACACTTTGCTACATCTATGGATATATATTCTTCTTTTTTACCTACATACATGAGGTTGCTATGGATATATATTCTTCTGCTCCTTTTACCTACATACATGAGGTTTGCTGTGGATATATATTCTTCTGCTCCTTTTTACCTACATACATGAGGTTGCTGTGGATATATATTCTTCTGCTCTTTTTACCTACATACATGAGGGTTGCTATGGATATATATTCTTCTGCTCTTTTTACCTACATACATGAGGTTTGCTATGGATATATATTCTTCTGCTCTTTTTTACCTACATACATGAGGGTTGCTATGGATATATATTCTTCTGCCTTTTTACATACATGAGGTTGCTGTGGATATATATTCTTCTGCTCTTTTTACCTACATACATGAGGTTGCTATGGATATATATTCTTCTGCTCTTTTTACCTACATACATGAGGTTTTATGGATATATATATTCTTCTGCTCTTTTTACCTACATACATGAGGTTGCTATGGATATATATTTTCTGCTCTTTTTTACCTACATACATGAGGTTGCTATGGATATATTCTTCTGCTCTTTTTTACCTACATACATGAGGTAGTTTGCTATGGATATATATTCTTCTGCTCTTTTTACCTACATACACATGAGGTTTGCTATGGATATATATTCTTCTGCTCTTTTTACCTACATACAGGGTTGCTATGGATATATATTCTTCTGCTCTTTTTTACCTACATACATGAGGTTGCTATGGATATATATTCTTCTGCTCTTTTTACCTACATACATGAGGTTGCTATGGATATATATTCTTCTGCTCTTTTTACCTACCTACATACATGAGGTTGCTATGGATATATATTCTTCTGCTCTTTTTACCTACATACATGAGGTTACTTTGGATATATTCTTCTGCTCTTTTTACCCACATACATGAGGTTGCTATGGATATATATTCTTCTGCTCCCTTTTACCTACATACATGAGGTTGCTATGGATATATATTCTTGCTCTCCCCTTTTATATACCTACATACATACATGAGGTTGCTATGGATATATTCTTCTGCTCTTACCTACATGAGGTTGCCATGGATATATCTTTCCTGCCTTTTACCCACACACACATATATTCATACACATGAGGTTGCTATGGATATATTCTTACTGCTCCTTTTACCTACATACATGGATATACCTCTGCTATGGGGCTATATATTCTTCTGCTCCACATTACCATTCCCCCTTTTACCTACACATACATGAGGTTGCTATGGATATATATTCTTCTGCTCTTTTTTACCTACATACATGAGGTGCTTTATGGATATATATTCTTCTGCTCTTTTACCTACATACATGAGGTTGCTATGGATATATTCTTCTGCTCTTTTTTACCTACATACATGGGTTGTTGCTATGGATATATATTCTTCTGCTCTTTTACCTACACACATGAGGTTGCTATGGATATATATTCTTCTGCTCTTTTTACCTACATACATGAGGTTGCTATGGATATATATTCTTCTGCTCTTTTTACCTACATACATGAGGTTGTTGCTATGGATATATGTTCTTCACTCTTTTTACCTACATGTGAGGTTGCTATGGATATATATTCTTCTGCTCTTTTACCTACATACATGAGGTTGCTGTGGATATATATTCTTCTGCTCTTTTACCTACACGCGCGGGTGCTATGAATATATTCACCTACATACATGAGGTTGCTATGGATATATATTCTTCTGCTCTTTTTTACCTACATACATGAGGTTGCTATGGATATATATTCTTCTGCTCTTTTACCTACATACATGAGGTTGCTATGAATATATATTCTTCTGCTCTTTTTACCCACATACATGAGGTTGCTGTGGATATATATTCTTCTGCTCTTTTTACCTACATACATGAGGTTAGATGATATATATTCTTCTGCTCTTTTTACCTACATACATGAGGTTGCTATGGATATATTCTCTGCTCTTTTACCTACATACATGAGGTTGCTATGGATATATATTCTTCTGCTCTTTTACCCACATACATGAGGTTACTGTGGATATATATTTTCTGTTTTACCTACATACATGAGGTTGTTGGATATATATTCTTCTGCTCTTTTTACCTACATACATGAGGTTTGTTATGGATATATATTCTTCTGCTCTTTTTACCTACATACATGAGGTTGCTGGATATATATTCTTCTGCTCTTTTACCTACATACATGAGGTTGCACTGTGGATATATATTCTTCTGCTCTTTTTACCTACATACATGGTGTTTGCTATGGATATATATTCTTCTGCTCTTTTTTACCTACATACATGAGGTTTTACTATGGATATATATTCTTCTGCTCTTTTTTACCTACCATACATGAGGGTTTGTTATGGATATATATTCTTCTGCTCTTTTACCTACATACATGAGGTTGCTGTGGATATATTCTTCTGCTCTTTTACCTACATACATGAGGTTTGCTATGATATATATTCTTCTGCTCTTTTACCTACACACATGAGGTTGCTATGGATACATATTCTTCTGCTCTTTTTACCTACATACATGAGGTTGCTATGGATATATATTCTTCTGCTCTTTTTACCTACATGTTACATGATGGCTATATGGCTCTTTTATATTCCTAACAGATATATATTCTTCTGCTACACACATGAGGTTGCTATGGATATATATTCTTCCTGCTCTTTTACCTACATACATGAGGTGCTATGGATATTATTCTTCTGCTCTTTTTATGAGGTTGCTATGGATATATATTCTTCTTTCTTTTACCTACATACATGAGGTTGTTATGGATATATATTCTTCTGCTCTTTTACCTACACATGAGGTTGCTATGGATATATATTCTTCTGCATACATACATGAGGTTGCTATGGATATATATTCTTCTGCTCTTTTTACCTACATACATGAGGTTGCTATGGATATATATTCTTCTGCTCTTTTACCTACATACATGAGGTTGCTATGGATATATATTCTTCTGCTCTTTTTTACCTACATACATGAGGTTGCTATGGATTGCTATGGATATATATTCTTCTGCTCCTTTTACCTACATACATGAGGTTGCTATGATATATATTCTTCTGCTCTTTTTATACATGAGGTTGCTATGGATATATATTCTTCTTTTGCTCTTTTTACCTACATACATGAGGGGTTGCTATGGATATATATTCTTCTGCTCTTTTACCTACATACATGAGGTTGCTATGGATATATATTCTTCTGCTCTTTTACCTACATACATGGGGTTTGCTATGGATATATTCTTCTGCTCTTTTACCTACATACAGGTTGCTGTGGGATATATTCTTCTGCTCCTTTTACCTACATACATGAGGTTGCTATGGATATATATTCTTTCTCTTTTTTTTACCTACATACATGAGGTTTGCTATGGATATATTCTTCTGCTCCTTTACCTACATACATGAGGTTGCTATGGATATATATTCTTCTGCTCTTTTTACCTACATACATGAGGTTGCTGTGAATATATATTCTCTTTTTTACCTACATACATGAGGTTTACTATGAATATGTATTCTTCTGCTCTTTTTACCACATACATGAGGTTGCTATGGATATATATTCTTCTTGCTCTTTTACCTACATACATGAGGTTGCTATGATATATATTCTTCTGCTTTTACCTACATACATGAGGTTACATGGATATATATTCTTCTGCTCTTTTTACCTACATACATGAGGTTGCTATGGATATATATTCTTCTGCTCCTTTTTACCTACATACATGAGGTTGCTATGGATATATTCTTCTGCTCTTTTTACCTACATACATGAGGTTGCTATATATTTTCTGCTCTTTACCTACATACATGAGGTTATGGATATATATTCTTCTGCTCTTTTTGAGGTTATATTCCTGCTCTCACATACATGAGGTTTGCTGTAGATATATATTCTTCTGCCTTTTTACCTACATACATGAGGTTGCTGTGGATATGTATTCTTCTGCTCTTTTACCTATATATTCTTCTATCTTTTTACCTACATACATGAGGTTGCTATGGATATATTCTTCTGCTCTTTTATTCTTCTGCTCTTTTTACCTACATACATGAGGTTGCTATGGATATATATTCTTCTGCTCTTTTTACCTACATACATGAGGTTGCTATGGATATATATTCTTCTGCTCTTTTTACCTACATACATGAGGTTGCTATGGATATATATTCTTCTGCTCTTTTTTACCTACATACATGAGGTTTGCTATGGATATATATTCTTCTGCTCTTTTTACCTACATACATGAGGTTGCTATGGATATATATTCTTCTGCTCTTTTACCTACATACATGAGGTTGCTATGGTATGCTCTTTTTACTCACATACATGAGGTTGGTATGGATATATATTCTTCTGCTCTTTTTACCTACATACATGAGGTTTTATGGATATATATTCTTCTGCTCTTTTACCTACATACATGAGGTTGCTATGGATATATATTCTTCTGCTCTTTTTACCTACATACATGAGGTTTGCTATGGATATATATTCTTCTGCTCTTTTACCATTACATGGGGTTGCTATATATATTTCTTCTGCTCTTTTTTACATACATGAGGTTGCTATGGATATATATTCTTCTGCTCTTTACTCACATACAGGGTTGCTATGGATATATATTCTCTGCTCTTTTTACCTACATACATGAGGTTGCTATGGATATATATTCTCTGCTCTTTTACCTACATACATGAGTTGCTATGGATATATATTTACTTCTGCTCTTTTTACCATACATGGGGTTTGCTATGGATATATATTCTTCTTTTTTTTACCTACATACATGAGGAGTTGCTATGATATATATTCTTCTGCTCTTTTTACCTACATACATGAGGTTGCTATGGATATATTCTTCTGCTCTTTTACCTACATACATGAGGTTGCTGTGGATATATATTATTTCTCTTTACCTACATACATGGGGTTGCTGGATATATGTTCTTCTGCTCCTTTTACCTACATACATACAGGTTGCTATGGATATATATATTCTGTCTGCCTCTGGGGTTTATATGGATATATATTCTTCTACTTTTACCTACATGAGGTTTGCTATGGATATATATTCTTCTGCTCTTTTACCTACATACATGAGGGAGTTTGCTATGGATATATTCTTCTGCTCTTTTTACCTACATACATAGAGTTTGCTATGGATATATATTCTTTTACTGCTGTGAATGCTTTTTCTCTTTTTTTTACCTACATACATGGGTTGCTTTGGATATAAATCTTCTGCTCTTTTACCTACATACATGAGGTTGCTATGAATATATATTCTTCTGCTCTTTTTTACCTACATAGGGATGAGAGGTTGCTGGATATATATTCTTCTGCTCTTTTACCTACCTACATACCTTAGGTTTGCTATGGATATATATTCTTCTGCTCTTTTTACCTACATACATGAGGTTTTGCTATGGATATATATTCTTCTGCTCTTTTACCTACATACATGAGGTTGCTATGGATATATATTCTTCTGCTCTTTTTACCTACATACACACATGAGGTTGCTGGATATATATCTTCTGCTACCTACATACATGAGGGATTGCTATGGATATATATTCTTCTTTTACCTACATACATGAGGTTGCTATGGATATATTCTTCTTTTTTTTACCTACATACATGAGGTTGCTGTGGATATATATTCTTCTGCTCTTTTACCTACATACATGAGGTTGCTATGGATATATATTCTTCTGCTCTTTTTACCTACATACATGAGGTTTTATATGGATATATATTCTTCTGCTCTTTTTTGCCTACATGGGGATTTACTATGGATATATTCTTTCTCTTTTACCTACATACATGAGGTTGCTATGGATATATATTCTTCTGCTCTTTTTTTACCTACATACATGAGGATTGCTATGGATATATTCTTCTGCTCTTTTTTACCTGCTTGAGGTTTGCTATGAATATATATTCTTCTGCTCTTTTTACCTACATACATGAGGTTGCTATGGATATATATTCTTCTGCTCTTTTTACCTACATACATGGGGATTGCTATGGATATATTCTTCTGCTCTTTTACCTACATACATGTGAGGGTTGCTATGGATATATTCTTCTGCTCTTTTTACCTACATACATAGGTTTGCTATGGATATATATTCTTCTGCTCTTTTACCTACACTTCACATGAGGTTGCTATGGATATATTCTTCTGCTCCTTTTACCTACATACATGAGAGTTTGCTATGGATATATATTCTTCTGTTTTTACCTACATACATTTGCTATGGATATATATTCTTCTTTTCTTTTTACCTACATACATGGGGTTTGCTATGGATATATATATTCTTCTCTCTTTTACCTACATACATGGGGTTGCTATGGATATATATTCTTCTGCTCTTTTTACCTACATACATGGGGTTGCTGTGGATATATTCTTCTGCTCTTTTTACCTACATACATGAGGTTGCTATGGATATATATTCTTCTGTCTTTTACCTACATACATGGGGTTGCTATGGATATATATTCTTCTGCTCTTTTTACCTACATACATGGGGTTTGCTATGGATATATATTCTTCTGCTCTTTTTACCTATATATATTCTGCTCTTTTTATACATACATGGGGTTGCTATGGATATATATTCTTCTGCTCTTTTACCTACATACATGGGTTTGCTATGGATATATATTCTTCTGCTCTTTTACCTACATACATGGGGTTGCTATGGATATATATATTCTTCTGTTTCTTTTACCTACATACATGAGTTTGCTATAGATATATATTCTTCTCTTACTCTTTTTACCTACATTTTTTTACATGAGGGTTTACTTTATGGATATATATTCTTCTGCTTTTTTACCTACATACATGGGGTTGCTATGGATATATATTCTTCTGCTCTTTTGCCTACCTTGCTATGGATATATATTCTTCTGCTCTTTTTATACATACATATAGTTGCTGTGGATATATATTCTTCTGCTCTTTTTACCTACATACATGAGGGATTGCACTGTACATGATATATATTCTTCTGCTCTTTTTTACCTACATACATGGGGTTTGCTATGTGGATATGTTCTTCTGCTCTTTTTACTACATGAGTTGCTATATGGATATATTCTTCTGCTTTTTACCTACATACATGAGGTTGCTATGGATATATATTCTTTCTGCTCTTTTACCTACATACATGAGGGTTGCTATGGATATATGTTCTTCTGCTCTTTTTACCTACATACATGAGGTTTGCTATGGATATATATTCTTCTGCTCTTTTTACCTACATACATGAGGTTGCTATGGATATATATTCTTCTGCTCTTTTTACCTACATACATGAGGTTGCTATGGATATATATTCTTCTGCTCTTTTTACCTACATACATGAGGTTGCTGTGGATATATATTCTTCTGCTCTTTTTACCTACATACATGAGGTTTGCTATGGATATATATTCTTCTGCTCTTTTTACCTACATACATGAGGTTTGCTGTGGATATATGTATTCTTCTGCTCCTTTACCTACATACATGAGGTTGCTATGGATATATATTCTTCTGCTCTTTTTACCTACATACATGAGGTTTACTATGGATATATATTCTTCTGCTCTTTTACCTACATACATGAGGAATTTTATATGGATATATATTCTTCTGCTCTTTTACCTACATACATGAGTTTTCTATGGATATATATTCTTCTGCTACCTACATACATGGATTTGCTATGGATATATATTCTTCTGCTCTTTTTACCTACATACATGAGTTTGCTATGGATATATATCTTCTTCTGCTCTTTTACCTACATACATGAGGTTGCTATGGATATATATTCTTCTGCTCTTTTACCTACATACATGAGGTTGCTATGGATATATATTCTTCTGCTCTTTTTACCTACATACATGAGGTTTGCTATGGATATATATTCTTCTGCTCTTTTTACCTACATACATGAGGTTTGCTATGGATATATATTCTTCTGCTCTTTTTACCTACATACATACATGAGGTTGCTATGGATATATATTCTTCTCTCCTTTTTACCTACATACATGAGGTTGCTATGGATATATTCTTCTGCTCTTTTTTACCTACATACATGAGGTTGCTATGGATATATATTCTTCTGCTCCTTTTACCTACATACATGAGGTTGCTATGGATATATATTCTTCTGCTCTTTTACCTACATACATGGGTTGCTATGGATATATATTCTTCTGCTCCTTTTACCTACATACATGAGGAGGTTGCTATGGATATATATTCTTCTGCTCTTTTACCTACATACACATGAGGTTTTGTGGATATATATTCTTCTGCTCCTTTTACCTACATACATGAGGTTGCTATGGATATATATTCTTCTGCTCTTTTTACCTACATACATGAGGTTGCTATGGATATATATTCTTCTGCTCCTTTTACCTACATACATGAGGTTGCTATGGATATATATTCTTCTGCTCCTTTTACCTACATACATGAGGTTGCTATGGATATATATTCTTCTGCTCTTTTTACCTACATACATGAGGTTGCTATGGATATATATTCTTCTGCTCTTTTACCTACATACATGGGGTTTGCTATGGGATATATATTCTTCTCTCTTTTACCTACATACATGAGGTTGCTATGGATATATATTCTTCTGCTCTTTTTACCTACATACATGAGGTTGCTATGGATATATATTCTTCTGCTCTTTTTACCTACATACATGAGGTTTATATGGATATATATTCTTCTGCTCTTTTTACCTACATGCATGAGGTTGCTATGGATATATTCTTCTGCTCTTTACCTACATACATGGGGATTTATATGGATATATTCTTCTGCTTTTACCTACATAGCCCAGGGTTGCTATGGATATATTCTTCTGCTCTTTTACCTACATACATGAGAGTTTGCTATGGATATATATTCTTCTGCTCTTTTACCTACACTTCACATGAGGTTGCTATGGATATATTCTTCTCTTTACCTACATACACACATGAGGTTGCTATGGATATATATTCTTCTGCTTTTTACCTACATACATGAGGTTGCTATGGATACATATATTCTTACTCTTTTACCTACATACATGAGGTTGCTGTGGATATATATATTCTTCTGCTCTTTTACCTACCTTGTAGAGGTTGCTATGGATATATATTGCTCTTTTACCCCATACATGAGTTTTTTATATGGATATATATATTCTTCTGCTCTTTTTCATACATGAGGTTGCTATGGATATATATTCTTCTGCTCTTTTACCCCTACATACATGGGGTTGCTTTTATGGATATATATTCTTCTGCTCTTTTTACCTACACATGGGGTTGCTGTGGATATATATTCTTCTGCTCTTTTACTGTATGTAGAGGTTGCTATGGATATATATTCTTCTGCTCTTTTTACCATACTTCTGCTCTTTTACCTACATATTGGGGTTGCTGTGGATATATATTCTTCTGTCTTTTTACCTACATACATGAGGGGTTGCTATGGATATATATTCTTCTGCTCCTTTTACCTACATACATGAGAGTTTGCTTTATGGATATATATTCTTCTGTCTTTGCCTTACATTTGCTATGGATATATATTCTTCTTTTCTTTTTACCTACATACATGGGGTTGCTATGGATATATATTCTTCTCTTTTTACCTACATACATGGGGTTTGCTATGGATATATATTCTTCTGCTCTTTTTACCTACATACATGAGGTTGCTGTAGAGGTTATATGGATTATATTCTTCTGTCTTTTACCTACATACATGAGGTTGCTATGGATATATATTCTTCTGCTCTTTTACCTACATACATGAGGTTGCTGGATATATATTCTGCTCTTTTTACCTACATACATGGGGTTGCTAGCAGATATATATTCTTCTGCTCTTTTTACCACATACATGAGGTTGCTATAGATATATATTCTTCTCTTTTTACCTACATACATGGGGTTGCTATGGATATATATTCTTTACTTTACTCTTTTTGCCTACATGTACATTTATATGGATTTATATTCTTCTCTTACCTGGATATATATTCTTCTGCTCTTTTTTTACCATACATGAGGTTGCTATGGATATATATTCTTCTGCTCTTTTTAGTTGCTATGGATATATATTCTTCTCTTTTTTACATACATGGGGTTGCTATGGATATATATTCTTCTGCTCTTTTTACCTACATACATATAGTTGCTGTGGATATATATTCTTCTGCTCTTTTTACCTACATACATGAGGTTGCTATGGATATATATTCTTCTGCTCTTTTACCTACATACATGAGGTTTAAGTGATATGTATTCTTCTGTCTTTTTACCTACATACATGAGGTTGCTATGGATATATATTCTTCTCTTTTTACCTACATGCATGAGGGTTACTATGGATATATATTCTTCTGCTCTTTTAATACCATACATGAGGTTTTATGGATATATATTCTTCTGCTCTTTTACCTACATACATGAGGGTTGCTATGGATATATGTTCTTCTGCTCTTTTACCTACATACATGAGGTTGCTATGGATATATATTCTTCTGCCTTTTTACCTACATACATGAGGTTGCTATGGATATATATTCTTCTGCTCTTTTACCTACATACATGAGGTTGCTATGGATATATATTCTTCTGCTCTTTTTACCTACATACATGGGGTTGCTATGGATATATATTCTTCTGCTCTTTTTACCTACATACATGAGGTTGCTATGGATATATTCTTCTGCTCCTTTTACCTACATACATGAGGTTGCTATGGATATATATTCTTCTGCTCTTTTACCTACATACATGAGGTTGCTATGGATATATATTCTTCTGCTCTTTTACCTACATACATGAGGTTGCTATGGATATATGTTCTTCTGCTCCTTTTTACCTACATACATGAGGTTGCTATGGATATATATCTTCTGCTCTTTTACCTACATACATGAGGATTTTATGGATATATATTCTTCTGCTCCTTTTACCTACATACATTTTGCTATGGATATATATTCTTTCTGGTGGATTTACCTACATACATGAGTTTGCTATGGGTTATATATATTTCTTCTGCTCTTTTTACCTACATACATGAGGTTGCTATGGATATATATTCTTCTGCTCTTTTACCTACATACATGTGAGGTTGCTATGGATATATATTCTTCTGCTTTTTACCTACATACATGAGGTTGCTATGATATATATTCTTTGCTCTTTTTACCTACATACATGAGGTTTGCTATGGATATATATTCTTCTGCTCTTTTTACCTACATACATGGGTTGCTATGGATATATGTTCTTCTGCTCTTTTACCTACATACATGAGGTTGCTATGGATATATATTCTTCTGCTCTTTTTACCTACATACATGAGGTTGCTATGGATATATATTCTTCTGCTCTTTTACCTACATACATGAGAGTTTGCTGTGGATATATATTCTTCTGCTCTTTTTACCTACATACATGGGGTTTGCTATGGATATATATTCTTCTGCTCTTTTTACCTACATACATGAGGTTGCTATGGATATATATTCTTCTGCTCCTTTTACTACATACATGAGGTTGCTATGGATATATTCTTCTGCTCCTTTTACCCCCTACATACATGAGGTTACCTTTATGGATATATATTCTTCTGCCTTTTTTACCTACATACATGAGGTTGCTATGGATATATATTCTTCTGCTCTTTTTACCTACATACATGAGGTTGCTATGGATATATATTCTTCCCTTTTACCTACATTGAGGGTTGCTATGGATATATATTCTTCTGCTCTTTTTTACCTACATACATGAGGTTGCTATGGATATATATTCTTCTGCTCTTACCTACATACATGAGGTTGCTATGGATATATATTTCTTCTGCTCTTTTTACCTACATGCATGAGGTTGCTATGGATATATATTCTTCTTCTCTTTTTACCTACATACATGAGGTTGCTATGGATATATATTCTTCTCTTTTTACCTACATACATGGGGTTGCTATGGATATATATTCTTCTGCTCTTTTTACCTACATACATGAGGTTGCTATGGATATATATTCTTCTGCTCTTTTTACCTACATACATGAGGTTGCTATGGATATATTCTTCTGCTCTTTTACCTACATACATGAGGTTGCTATGGATATATATTCTTCTGCTCTTTTACCTACATACATGAGGTTGCTATGGATATATTCTTCTGCTCTTTTTTACCTACATACATGAGGTTGCTATGGATATATATTCTTCTGCTCTTTTTTACCTACATACATGAGGTTGCTATGGATATATATTCTTCTGCTCTTTTTACCTACATACATGAGGTTGCTATGGATATATATTCTTCTGCTCTTTTTACCTACATACATGGAGGTTGCTATGGATATATATTCTTCTGCTCTTTTTACCTACATACATGAGGTTTGCTATGGATATATATTCTTCTGCTCTTTTACCTACATACATGGGGTTTGCTATGGATATATATTCTTCTGCTCCTTTTTACCTACATACATGGGGTTGCTATGGATATATATTCTTCTGCTCCTTTTACCTACATACATGAGGTTGCTATGGATATATATTCTTCTGCTCCTTTTACCTACATACATGAGGTTGCTATGGATATATATTCTTCTGCTCCTTTTACCTACATACATGAGGGGTTTGCTATGGATATATATTCTTCTGCTCTTTTTACCTACATACATGAGGTTGCTATGGATATATATTCTTGCTCTTTTACCTACATACATGAGGTTGCTATGGATATATATTCTTCTGCTCTTTTTACCTACATACATGAGGTTGCTATGGATATATATTCTTCTGCTCTTTGCATTGTATGCTGAGGTTGCTATGGATATATATTCTTCTGCTCTCTTTTTTTGCCTACATACATGGGGTTGCTATGGATATATATTCTTCTGCTCTTTTTACCTACATACATGAGGTTGCTATGGATATATATTCTTCTGCTCTTTTTACCTACATACATGAGGTTGCTATGGATATATATTCTTCTGCTCTTTTTTTTCACCTACATACATGAGGTTGCTATGGATATATATTCTTCTGCCTTTTTACCTACATACATGAGGTGCTATGGATATATATTCTTCTGCTCTTTTTACCTACATACATGAGGTTTGCTATGGATATATATTCTTCTGCTCTTTTTACCTACACATACATGAGGGTTGCTATGGATATATATTCTTCTGCTCTTTTACCTACATACATGAGGTTGCTATGGATATATATTCTTCTGCTCTTTTTACATACATGAGGTTTCTACATTGCTTCTGCTCACACCTACATACATGAGGTTGCTATGGATATATATTCTTCTGCTCTTTTACCTACATACATGAGGTTGCTATGGATATATATTCTTCTGCTCTTTTTACCTACATACATGAGGGTTTGCTATGGATATATATTCTTCTGCTCTTTTTACCTACATACATGAGGTTGCTATGGATATATATTCTTCTGCTCTTTTTACCTACATACATGAGGTTGCTATGGATATATATTCTTCTGCTCTTTTTACCTACATACATGAGGTTGCTATGGATATATATTCTTCTGCTCTTTTTACCTACATACATGAGGTTTGCTATGGATATATATTCTTCTCTTTTTACCTACATACATGAGGTTGCTATGGATATATATTCTTTTTTTTTACCTACATACATGAGGTTGCTATGGATATATATTCTTCTGCTCTTTTTACCTACATACATGAGGTTGCTATGGATATATATTCTTCTGCTCTTTTACCTACATACATGAGGTTTACTATGGATATATATTCTTCTGCTCTTTTACCTACATACATGAGGGTTGCTATGGATATATATTCTTCTGCTCTTTTTACCTACATACATGAGGTTGCTATGGATATATATTCTTCTGCTCTTTTTACCTACATACATGAGGTTGCTATGGATATATATTCTTCTGCTCTTTTTACCTACATACATGAGGTTTGCTATGGATATATATTCTTCTGCTCTTTTTACCTACATACATGAGGTTGCTATGGATATATATTCTTCTGCTCTTTTACCTACATACATGATGGATATATATTCTTCTGGATATATGGATTATATTCTTCTGCTCTTTTTACCTACATACATGAGGTTGCTATGGATATATATTCTTCTGCTCTTTTACCTACATACATGGGTTGCTATGGATATATATTCTTCTGCTCTTTTTACCTACATACATGAGGTTGCTATGGATATATATTCTTCTGCTCTTTTTTACCTACATACATGAGGTTGCTATGGATATATATTCTTCTGCTCTTTTACCTACATACATGGGGTTTGCTATGGATATATATTCTTCTGCTCTTTTTACCTACATACATATTCTTGCTATTTTATATATATTCTTCTATATCTTTTTTACCTACATACATGAGGTTTGCTATGGATATATATTCTTCTGCTCTTTTACCTACATACATGAGGTTGCTATGGATATATATTCTTCTGCTCTTTTACCTACATACATGAGGTTGCTATGGATATATATTCTTCTGCTCTTTTTTACCTACATACATGAGGTTGCTATGGATATATATTCTTCTGCTTCTGCTTTTACCTACATACATGAGGTTGCTATGGATATATATTCTTCTGCTCTTTTTACCTACATACATGAGGTTGCTATGGATATATATTTCTTCTGCTCTTTTACCTACATACATGGGTTGCTATGGATATATATTCTTCTGCTCTTTTACCTACATACATGAGGTTGCTATGGATATATATTCTTCTGCTCTTTTTACCTACATACATTGCTATGGTTGCTATGGATATATATTCTTCTGCTCTTTTTACCTACATACATGAGGTTGCTATATGGATATATATTCTTCTGCTCTTTTTACCTACATACATGAGGTTTGCTATGGATATATATTCTTCTGCTCCTTTACCTACATACATGAGGTTGCTATGGATATATATTCTTCTGCTCTTTTACCTACATACATGAGGTTTGCTATGGATATATATTCTTCTGCTCCTTTTACCTACATACATGGGGTTGCTATGGATATATATTCTTCTGCTCTTTTTACCTACATACATGAGGTTGCTATGGATATATATTCTTCTGCTCTTTTTACCTACATACATGGGGTTGCTATGGATATATATTCTTCTGCTCTTTTTACCTACATACATGGGGTTGCTATGGATATATATTCTTCTGCTCTTTTTACCTACATACATGGGGTTGCTGTGGATATATATTCTTCTGCTCTTTTACCTACATACATGGGGTTGCTATGGATATATATTCTTCTGCTCTTTTTTATATACATACATGGGGTTACTGGATATATATATTCTTATGGGGTTGCTATGGATATATATTCTTCTGCTCTTTTACCTACATACATGAGGGTTGCTATGGATATATTCTTCTCACTTTATTCTTCTGGATGTATAATCTCTTTTTACCTACATACATGGGGTTGCTATGGATATATATTCTTCTGCTCTTTTACCTACATACATGAGGTTGCTATGGATATATATTTCTTCTGCTCTTTTTACCTACATACATGAGGTTTGCTATGGATATATATTCTTCTGCTCTTTTTACCTACATACATGGGGTTGCTATGGATATATATTCTTCTGCCTACATTTTATGGATATATATTCCTACATACATGAGGTTTGCTATGGATATATATTCTTCTGCTCTTTTTACCTACATACATGAGGTTGCTATGGATATATATTCTTCTGCTCTTTTACCTACATACATGAGGTTGCTATGGATATATATTCTTCTGCCTACATCTTTTATATATATTCCTACATACATATGAGGTTACTATGGATATATATTCTTCTGCTCTTTTTACCTACATACATGAGGTTGCTATGGATATATATTCTTCTGCTCTTTTACCTACTATGGATATATTCTTCTGCTCCTTTTACCTGAGGGTTGCTATGGATATATATTCTTCTTCCTTTTACCTACATACATGGTTGCTATGGATATATATTCTTCTTCTTCTTTTTTACTACATACATGAGGTTGCTATGGATATATATTCTTCTGCTCCTTTTACCTACATACATGAGGTTGTTGGATATATATTCTTCTGCTCCTTTTATGGATGGATATATATTCTTCTTTTACCTACATACATGCTCTTTTTTTTACCTACATACATGAGGTTGCTATGGATATATATTCTTCTGCTCTTTTTTTACCTACATACATGGGGTTGCTATGGATTATATTCTTCTGCTCTTTTACCTACATACATGGATGGATATATATTCTTCTGCTCTTTTACCTACATACATGAGGTTGCTATGGATATATATTCTTCTGCTCTTTTTACCTACATACATGGGGTTTGCTATGGATATATATTCTTCTGCTCTTTTTACCACCTACATACATGAGGTTGCTATGGATATATATTCTTCTGCTTTTACCTTTTTGCTATGGATATATATTCTTCTGCTCTTTTACCTACATACATGAGGTTGCTATGGATATATATTCTTCTGCTCTTTTTACCTACATACATGAGGTTGCTATGGATATATATTCTTCTGCTCTTTTTACCTACATACATGAGTTTGCTATGGATATATATTCTTCTGCTCTTTTACCTACATACATGAGGTTGCTATGGATATATATTCTTCTGCTCTTTTTACCTACATACATGAGGTTGCTATGGATATATATTCTTCTGCTCTTTTTACCTACATACATGAGGTTGCTATGGATATATATTCTTCTGCTCTTTTACCTACATACATGAGGTTGCTATGGATATATATTCTTCTGCTTTTTACCTACATACATGAGGTTGCTATGGATATATATTCTTCTGCTCTTTTTACCTACATACATGAGGTTGCTATGGATATATATTCTTCTGCTCTTTTTTACATGAGGTTGCTATGGATATATGTTCCTACACATACATGAGGTTGCTATGGATATATATTCTTCTGCTCTTTTTTTTGCTACATACATGAGGTTGCTATGGATATATATTCTTCTGCTCTTTTTTACCTACATACATGAGGTTATATTCTTCTGCTATGGATATATATTCTTCTGCTCTTTTTACCTACATACATGAGGGTTGCTATGGATATATATTCTTCTGCTCTTTTTACCTACATACATGAGGTTGATATATATTCTTCTGCTCTTTTTACCTACATACATGGATTTATATGGATATATATTCTTCTGCTCTTTTTACCTACATACATGATATATTTGCTATGGATATATATTCTTCTGCTCTTTTTTACCTACATACATGAGGTTGCTATGGATATATATTCTTCTGCTCTTTTTACCTACATACATGAGGGTTGCTATGGATATATATTCTCTTTTACCTACATACATGAGGTTTGCTATGGATATATATTCTTCTTTTTTTACCTACATACATGGGGTTGCTATGGATATATATTCTTCTGCTCTTTTTACCTACATACATGAGGTTTGCTATGGATATATATTCTTCTGCTCTTTTTACCTACATACATGGGGTTGCTAATATATATTCTTCTGCTCTTTTACCTACATACATGAGGTTGCTATATATTCTTCTGCTCTTTTTTACCTACATACATGAGGTTGCTATGGATTATATTCTTCTGCTCTTTTACCTACATACATGAGGTTGCTATGGATATATATTCTTCTGCTCTTTTTACCTACATACATGAGGTTGCTATGGATATATATTCTTCTGCTCTTTTTTACCTATGGATATATATTCTTCTGCTCTTTTTACCCTACATACATTTGCTATGGATATATATTCTTCTGCTCTTTTTACCTACATACATGAGGGTTGCTATGGATATATTTCTTCTGCTCTTTTACCTACATACATGAGGTTTGCTATGGATATATATTCTTCTGCTCTTTTTTACCCACATACATGGATTGCTATGGATATTCTTCTGCCTACATTTTTATATATTCTTCTCTTTTTACCTACATACATGAGGCTACATACATTTTCTTCTGCTCTTTTACCTACATACATGGGTTGCTATGGATATATATTCTTCTGCTCTTTTACCTACATACATGAGGTTGCTTGGATATATATTCTTCTGCTCTTTTGCCTTTTTTTATGTTGCCTTTTTTTTTTTACACATACATGAGGTTGCTATGGATATATATTCTTCTGCTGAGGTTGCTCTTTTTTTACCTACATACATGAGGTTGCTATGGATATATATTCTTCTGCTCTTTTTTACCTATACATACATGAGGTTGCTATGGATATATATTCTTCTGCTCTTTTTACCTACATACATGAGGTTTGCTATGGATATATTTCTTCTGCTCTTTTTACCTACATACATGAGGTTGCTATGGATATATATTCTTCTGCTTTTTACCTACATACATGAGGTTTGCTATGGATATATATTCTTCTGCTCTTTTTACCTACATGGGGTTACTGAAATATATATTCTTCTGCTTTTTACCTACATACATGAGGTTTACTTATGGATATATATTCTTCTGCTTTTTTACATACATGGTAGTGAAGATACATGAGGTTGCTATGGATATATATTCTTCTGCTCTTTTTACCTACATACATGAGGTTGCTATGGATATATATTCTTCTGCTCTTTTACCTACATGGGAGGTTGCTATGGATATATATTCTTCTGCTCTTTTTAAAACATACATGAGGTTGCTTCGATATTCTTCTGCTCTTTTATACATACATGAGGTTACTGGATATATATTCTTCTGCTCTTTTTTACCTACATACATGAGGTTTGCTGTGGATATATATTCTTCTGCTCTTTTTACTACAACATGATGGGGTGTATGGATATATATTCTTCTGCTCTATGGATTATATTCTTCTGCTCTTTTACACCTACATGATTTATTTTTATATATATTCTTCTGCTCTTTTTGCCTACATCCATATTTTATGGATATATATTCTTGGATTAGTTACTCCTCTTTTTAACATAATGAGGTTGCTATGGATATATATTCTTCTGCTCTTTTCTACCTACATACATGAGGTTGCTATGGATATATATTCTTCTGCTCTTTTTACCTACATACATTCACTTTTATGTTCATGGTAGTGAAGATAAAGGAAACAAAAAAATAAAAATTTGATATAAACAAATGTGTTGTGTGTTTTTTGTGGGTTAGAGGAAACAATGGGTAATACTGAAAAACCGTAAATAACACTTCGACTTCTATAGAGAGAACTTTATTTCAAGAATCAGGTGTAACACAGCTTCAGGAATTGGGAAAACTAGTCAGAATCAATAAAGAAATAACTGGACCTATGGAAACTAAGAATATATTTCATCTCGTGTTTCTGCTCTTTCAACTTTTTCTTGTATTTATTTTTATACTTTCCAATCTTTGTTGCCCATCCATATTTTTATCGAAATGCTATACATCTGTGGATTAGTTACATCCTCTGAAAAGGAATGAACAATACACATATCTTCTTCGGCATACTATTTCTAATATCACAATTTTATGTCTTCCTATGCCTTACAATCTTTCATTGTCTTCTGATATCCAGCTAGCAATAAATATATATACATATATATATACATATATATATATATATACATATAACATATATATATATATATATATATATATATATATGTGTGTGTGTGTGTGTGTGTGTGTGTGTGTGTGTGTGTGTGTGTGTGTATTTAGGCAACAAATTCTCATTTAGACATGTCAGATTGAATAAATAAAAAACATTATGTCTGCTAATTTTTAATAAAATCCATTCATACTCCCAAATAACCTTCTGCATATTGATGTTAAAGGATGAGAAAAATGTGCTATAGATGTGTAAATGCAAATAAAAGAAATTTAAACAGCTATAGCACATTTTTCTCATCCTTTAACGTCAATACACAGAAGGTTATTCAGGAGTATGAATGGATTTTATTAAAAATTAGCAGACATAATGCATGTAATTTATTTAGACATGTCTAAATATGTGCATATATATATATATGTGTGTGTGTGTGTGTCTGTATGTGTGTGTAAATATATGTGTATATATGTGTGTGTAAATATATGTGTATATATGTGTGTGTAAATATATGTGTATATATGTGTGTGTGTATATATGTGTGTATATGTGTGTATATATATATATGTGTGTGTATATATGTGTATATATGTGTGTATATATATGTATGTATATATATATATATATATGTGTGTGTGTGTATATATGCAATATATGTGTGTGTGTATATATGTTTATGTGTGTGTGTGTGTGTATATATATATATATATATATATATATATATATATATATATATATAATTTTAAGGTGTGCTATATTTATGGTATAAAGTGCTCAATATTAGAGATAGAGCGTATGTAAATATAAAAATCAACATTGAAGTCGACACTAAGAGGCAACAGGCTGTTTCATGCTAGATGCAATTGCCACACCTGATGATTGTGTCTAGCATGAAACAGTCTGTCACCTCTGAGTGTTTACTTCAATGTTCACTTATATAATTTTCTTTCATTTCTATCTTTGTCCTCTTACTTCGTTTTCTTAAATGATGTGGCTCTCTACAACTTAGTTTTCGTTGCTCCATAGTAACTGATAAAACAGGATCTTTCTCAATAAACTGAGTAAGAGCACTTCATTGGACAATAATAAAATATTCTCTGTGTAGAAATTTCATCTTTTTTTATGTTCTGTGTCCCTTCAGAGCATAGGCGATCATGGCCCTCCACATTTTTCTGTCCCTTGTAGCCCCTAATAAGATTTGTCTTTTTGTTATTTCTCCCAAACCCTGTTCTGCTATCCATTTGCTCAATCTCTTCCTCTGTTCTTCTTTTCTTCAATCTGTCCTGTGAGTATCAGATTTTCCAAGCCCTCCTTCCTCATTATATGCCCTAGAAATTTTGACTGCCTCTTCCTGATGTTAAGTGTAAGTTTCCTTTTTGTTTCCATTTTCTCCAAAACCTCATTTTTGCTCACATGTTTGGTCCATGGTATCCTCAACATGTTTCTGTAGAACCACATTTCTGTTGCTTCCTAGTCTCTTTTTCATCTTTGAGGAGATTGTCCAGAGTGAACTTAAGTGATGCCTAAAGGTTAAATCCACTTTGTCATGAAGGAAGACAAGCTACTACCATTGCTTGAAACACATCCAGTAAGCTGAATAGTTAAGAGTCTAATATCTTCAGCAATTTGTTAATAAAGGATGGTGAGTTCAATCCTTGGTAGGATCACAAGAGTCAGCATAGTTAACACTTTTGACATACTATTGTTATGGGGATGAAGTTTAAACATAGTCCAGATTCATTCATTTTATGCCATTGCATAAAACTGAACCATTTTATCTTTCAGGAAACCAGATATTACTTCATTTCAATCAAATGATTGCCTCCCAATTCATGTTGTACCTTCAAAGTTAAAAAAAATAAATTTATGGAGATATATCCACACAGAATTACTCTCAGATTCAATGTCATATCTCAGTAGCTTTCATCTTTCATTCTCTGTCTTTGTAATAATTCTCAAATTTATCATCAACTAGTCTTGTTTTCTGACACCTTAAGGCATTTCCTTTTGCTACCTTGCCCTTATGTTCATCTTGAAAACACCTAAAGGGTCGATATTACTAATTTTCAAAATAACTGACTCCTGTTTCTATAATTCCTAAAATGGTAAATAATAAATCTTTATAAAAGCTAAATAATAAATATTTCATTGTACTTGGTTTGCATATTTTTATAATCCTGTAAATAATCAGTGTATACAGTACTAGTGGTGTCAAGGGAATAACCATTAAGTTAAAAATATGATCTTACTCAACACTTTACTAAATAAATAGGAAAATGTTCACTGAGGAGAAATTTCCATAAAATTAAAATATGCCTAAAGGTTAAATCCACTTTGGCAGGAAGGAAGACAAGCTACTGCCATTGCTTAGAACACATCCATTAAACTGAAGAGTTGGAGTCTAATATCTTCAGTAATTTGTTAACAAAGGATGGTGAGTTCAATCCTTGGTAGGATCACAAGAGTCAGCATAGTTAACACTTATATTTAACCTTTTAACCCCCTTCTTTATCCTTATTCTACCATCCATTCTCAAACACACACACACACACACACACACACACACACACACAACGTAGATTACTTACTATCCCTCCCTGCCATTTCTCATATCTTCAATATGTCATGTGTGTCTTAATTTCTCTCGGCTTGCAGTAGTAAAACTCTCAGGGATTAAACTCCTAATTACTATGTGAATGGGACAACAACCTAGAAGATTAATGTGTTGGTTTGTGAATTGAATGGCATAGTTATTATATGTTCAATCCTTGGACTAGGTAGTACATATTCAGACTCAGCTCAGGAAGGGACAGTTGGAATTTCTGGAGGACATAATGACGGCTTGGAAAATTTGATACTCACATAATAGCTTGGAGGAAAGCAATGTATAAACTCACCTGGAGAGCTTGAGAGAATGCATTGCAGAGCAGGGTTTGGGAGAGATGGTAAAAGGACAAGTTATTAAGAGCTACAATGGAGAGGAAATTGGAGAAAACTAGGATTGCTTACATCTTGAATAGAGTCGAGGGGAACAGTGCTAAAGAAACACAGTAGAAGACATCTCCAAATATGAACAATAGATTAACAGCAATCTAACCTCATTGACTGAATAAAAAGTTCAGTTTGAAATTTCATGAATTGACCTAGATCAATAGACACCTGATGAAGGACAGAGGGCAAAAAGGCAGAAATGTTATGAGGATATCAACAATTAGGAGGAGTGTAGTCAGGGTAAATAATGTCAATAGAGAAAGTGTTCTATTCAATATTTCTAGGAAGTTACCAAATATGATTTGACATCTAAAATGACCAGAAGGGTGAACAGTTAAAACACTAATAAACAAGTACAAAGATAATGAAACTGTTTTAAAATAAAACACTAACAAGAATCAATGGTAACGGTAAGAATAACCTTTTCCATCCAGGAAACATTCAACATTGATTGATTGAATAGCCAGTGCTACTGTCAGTTAAAAATTAAGAAATTTTTCTCTTAAAACAATTATTCAGGAAAATAGTTTTCTGAAGTTCTGTAATTATTGTCACGCTTTTCATTACTGATAGGAGCTTTCTTTGGTTTAAAATAGTGTGAAACATCAACACCTTGATTATGTCATTATTTTCTCTTCAAGTTACTTTTGCTTTCCATTTTAGTTGTTGCTGTTGAAAGCCATCAAGTAACAGGTCTTCTTTTATATGACAGGTGTTTGCTATTCTGTAGCACCTGTACATGAGGTTCAAAGATAGATGGTCCTCTCTAATGCCTACAGTGTTCCTTTACTGTAAGCCATTTTAAATTTTTTATCTGAAAAAGCTGTTATATACAGTTGACATTTTTGGTATTTCCTGGGTTGGGCACTATGCATGACATACGAATGTCCTGATCTCACAAGACTGTTTAAGAATATGACTTGAATTTTTACGTTAATGTTTTGGTTTTGGTAGCATCTTGCAATGTTGGATAAAACTAACCCTAGCACATTCTATTCTATGTCCAATTTCCTCATCTTTTATACTAAATTTATACAAAATTTGTTAAAACTAATATGTACACTGAGGTATTTCAAGTGTATAGTATTTGCTAATTCCAAGGTAGGTGCCATCATTGTTTCTATTCCAATTCCAAATCATAGTTTCTATTTTGAAGGAACTCTTGTCACAAATTTTCAGTTCTGTTGAAGAGTTAAATGTTAGCTAAGTTTAAATATATTCACCTTTTATTTTAGGAAATAATTTGAAAATTGTCATAAATCTTTCATGATTACTGTCAATTTAAAGATCGTACCAGTATTCATAATCTGATGATGTGAAAATGGCGTGTGCTATCTTTAAAAATCTGATATGAATTGTACGAAAGTGATATATAATTGCTTTTATGTTGAGGTGAAGTTGAACATAATATATTGGTTTCTGGTTCATGTTATTAATATATTCTATTCATTGAATTAAGGTGGACATTTTTTATCATCATAAATCTTTGTAAAATTGATATTAAATAACTTGTTTTGCAATTTTTTAATATTGTAACATCACCTTTCTTTTAATAAAAATTACCATTTAATATTTTGTGTTTGTCTGGGATTGAGAATCTGAATTTTCAGAATTCCATTCAGTACTATGCTATCCTATTTAAAAAGTGATATATTTAGTTATTACAGATAGACCATAGATTTTCCAGCAACTGGCTTTTCTGTTAATCTCTATATAATCATGAATGCAGTGCACATCGACAGGTGTACTGAAATGAAAAAAAATTCCTCTTATTCTGGGTAACTGCACAGCCCATCCTTCTAACTGAATTGCTTTGTGAAGAGTGAACTTACAACCAAACTCTTATCCAACTCCAAGACCCAAAGAAAACTGTGCTTGATGTAGGCTATGCATTAATCACGTTTTGTAAGGCTAATATTACATAAAAAATCCCGTCAGTATATATATCAAATAATTTAATATGAGAAGTATTTAAGTTTCTGGAAGTTCTGATACTAATTGTAGTTGGTTTTTCATCAATCTATGACCATTAATCAACAAGGTAGAATGGCTGTAATGAAAGGGAATTGATTTGAAGATGAATAACTAGTCAAAAGTTAACTAACAATACTTCATCTAATAAAAATTTAAGATGATATTACTTCTTCAAATAAAATTAGTGTAAATGAAAGTAAAATTTAGATGAAAAAAATGCCAATCAAAAATTAATGCTTCATCTAATAAAAAATAAAGATAATATTACTACCAATCATATAACTAGTGCAAATAAAGTAATTAATATAAAAGAAATACTAGAGTGAAATTAAAATGGTTGTCTGTGCTTCATCGAATAAAAACTGATGATGATATTACTACTATAAATACTACTTGTATGAACAAAGCAACTAAAATTAAGATAGAAAAAAACTCATCAAAAATGAAAACAATGCTTCATCTAATAAAACTTAGAAATAAGATCCATTTAAGGCAAAACAAATAGTTGGAAAATTTCTCTGAAGTTCGCTTTTAGTTATTTCTCAACATATGATAAATGCTTAAATAAAAATAGCTGAAATTTATTTTGCACATCTTTGGGTTAATCCAATCAGCTTTGAGAAAAATTCTTCTTCAATGTTTTCATAAAACCAATTTTAATTTCATATTAATTCCTTGAGACATAATGTTGTTTAATATATTGTTATTCATAAATATTATGGTATTAAACATATTTTATATATTTCTATGTTCCTATCAAAGGACTGGTGTTTAATATTCAAGATTAACAGCAAGTCTTCCAGAAAGGAAGCATGGTGGAGTAATGGATAGCAGCTCAGATTGAGGAATCCAAGAGCCAAGTTTGAATTCCACTCGAATCCATTACATTCACTTATGTGCTAATAACCTTGGGAAAGGTATGAATCCTCTTCTTCTCTCACCAGCTATGGGTAAATAGCAGGACAGACCAGGTTCTATAGCCTTGGATGGCAACTTGTCTACCGCAGAAAGAAATGGCAACCTACTGTGGGAAAAAAAAAACTGCATCGTCAGTCACGTATCAAAAGATTCATGATCAACTAAGCTTGTATCATGCATGGCACATAACTGACTGACTAGCAGAAATCTCCAATAACTTTATTTACAGAAGCCAGCAATGCTATCATCTGGGCAATCTGAATTCTTTTCTCTAATTTCTAATTAATTCACAATTGCTTAAGCATTTTTATCTTTGTTTTAATTAGTGTCAGTTCCTTTAAACACAGTGCTAACATTCATATTCCAAAATGTATTGGTCTTTTTTTCAGATATCCACTGGTTAAAAATTTTGACTCTGTGATTAACTGGCACAGTTACAACTATGGTTTATTTATTATTATCAGCTCTGACCTTTTCATTTGGATATCAAATTTCCATAGAATGTTATTCTTTTTATTTTCTAGGACAACTGGTTTTTACTGATACTATTTGTTTATATAGTCAAACTTTGCACACTTCCCAATGTATAACTGTTCCTACTCTACCATGGCAGTTTATTTATTTCTATTGAACGAATATGTAACTTTTACTAATGATACTATTTAACGTATTAATGCTGCATTTCTGTTTTTCTCGGTTTTGTTTATTTTTGCTTTGGTGTAGTTCTGATGCATTTTGTCTGAATTGCAGTGATCAGGTTATTCCATTTCACTTTTTAAGTGTCCTCTGCTTAACCATGTTTACAAATGTGATAGTTTCTATTAAATCATCCATGGATAGGATTCTTTCCACATTTCTATTGAAAATTATTACTTATAAACATGTTCATATTTAACAAATGATTACTTTATTTACACTATTTACATTGTTTGGACTGTTGCCATATTCACGATATTTCAGCCGTTGTATGCTCTAGCCTTCTTCGGATGATTGGAATTTCAAACTGAACCCTTTATTTCATCCACCAGGTTAGATTGTTCTAGTTCCATGTGCCATGCCTCTTCCGGATGTTTCAGTTATCTCCCTTTAACTCAACTCTCCAAGTTGTTGTTCAAAGAGATGTAAGTTCAATATCTCACTACTGTAGTGGTGAATTTATCCTACACCTCTAGTATAAGATGACTGATGAATCTCGTGATATCTTAGAGAAACTTTTTGAAATGGATACTAAATTGTATTGTTATTTAATACCAAAAAGAAGAATGAATTTTTAATGAGAAATTGATATTATGTTACCCTAAATGTTATTATTGCCATTATTAATACTAGCATGATGATTATTGAAAGTTTAGCGAAAGAAAAAGTTTGCTGTGAATGCAATCATAAGTCGATGTTTACATTTTCTTAGCTGAACTTGCATGGGTACAAGTTGATTTCATTGATATGGAATTATTGTTCGAATAGGCAAGTTATACCAGTAATATATAATGTAGAAATGATTTTATTACTTTTATTATCAGTTTATTTGATAAAGTGAATCTTTTCTTGTATGTTATTAGTTATCGCACCAAGCCTGGAGTTAGCTTAACTACAAACATCAATGAGAATTTAAGGTTTCTTTTTTTAGAATTGTAGTATGGGGGAGGCATGGTGGAGTAATGGATAGCGGCTTGGGTTGAGGAATCGGAGTGCCGTGTTCGAATTCCAGTCGAATCTATTACATTCACTTAATGCTAATACCCTTAGAAAAGGTATGGATTCTTTTCTTCTTCCGCTGGCTATGAGTAATTAGCAGGAAAGACTGTGTTCTATAGCCTTGGATGGCAACTGGCCTACCACAGAAAGAAATGACAACCTACTGTGGAAAAAATCTGCCTCATCAGTCATGTATCGAAAGATACATGATCGCCTATACATGGCACACAACTGACTAAAAAAGTATAAGATGACCCACAATTTTTAAGGGTGATGTTGAGGATTTAAAGGTTGTTTTATATGCAGAAATATACAGTGTGTGTATATATATATATATATATATATAAAATTTTGTATATAATTCAATTTAACTTACCAAATTTATATAAATATATATTTTAATTTAACATATAATATATATTTAAAAACAGGAAAATTTTGTCAATAGAAGTGGTCAACATATAACAAGTGTGTCAATAGAAATTAATAAACATTCAATTGACATATTTCTTGACTATCTCCAGAGTTTTGCATAGCATCAATGATTAGTATCAAAGGTTTTAATAACTATATCTAGAAAAATACTAAACCCTTTATGAAAGATTTATTCATATTTATATTAAATAAAGAGATTTATAAAAAAAAATATTACATAGATTCATCAGATCCTTTGATTCTGATGAGTGGTTACTTTGGATTTAGTCAAAAGCTAAATCATTTGAACACACACATATACATACATATATACATATATATGTTTTTTGCCATCATTCTCAAATATTGTGTCAGTATTTTTGTTTCTTTGTTGATTTTTACCCAATCTTACAATCATGCACACACACACACACACACACACACAGACACACACACACACATATACAGATAAAAGGATGCTAAATAGTTCTTGTCCCAAACAAATTCCTAAAATCAAACCAAATGTCAGACTTTTTTTTTTTGAAGGGCTTCTTGGTCATGCTGTGAACTTTACAACATTTCCTCATATGATCTGTGTGGATGAAAATTAGGAGATCCTTTTAGATATCAATATGACTTGAACTGTCTTTCTGTTAGATAGTTTAGTTGCAAAGGATATATGCAGAACTACAGGATAAATGTCTGTACATTTTATAACTGGTGATCATTCTTGGTCCGGCCTTCAACAGGTTATTTTTTTTTTTATAACCAGACTTATGTGTATCGTGACTTAAGTCATTTTCCACCGACGTAACGTATCTTCCCTGTGCATTGAGTCACTTTTCTACTGACGTAACATAGCTTTGCTGTGTATTTTCTATTAATATTTTCATGGTAATTGTTCTGACAAACTTTCCTTTATAATGCCTAGACTCTAGGAATTTAAGCACAGTACTAGATTGGCAGATAGGTCTCATCATTCTACAATTGAAATGGCAGGATGTACATGTAAGTTCTATGCTGAAAGTTTCTTCTTATGCATGTCTCACTTGAGGGAATCTCTTCCAGGTTTCCAGTCAACTTTGTTCTTTAAAAATTTAAATGTTATGTCAGTCATTATCTTCTGCTCCTTAACAATGTTTTTTTTTAATATTCCCTTATACTTAGTAATACTTATACTTAGTAATACTTATACTTAGTAATACTTATACTTAGTAATACTTATACTTAGTAATCTCTTGCATCTTAGTGAAGTTAGGCTGTAGGTCTTTGTTCTTGTTCGGGCCTTTAAGAAATTTCTAACCACTAGTATATGCATAACAGAGAGATAGGATGATTGATGCGCATACATGCACATATATATTTATTTTTCCCTTACAAATTTTTCTGTTTGATACATATTCCTGCATTTCATATATATATATATATATAAAAACACACATATACCTAAGGCCAAGGTGAACAAACAATATTGGCAGCATCTGCAATCACCTCAGCCTAATGAATTCATTCAGTCAAGAATCTCCATCGCAATAATGGCCACTGATGAATCTTTTGTGTTAATTATCGATCAAGTAAAGTTATTGGTTCTTTGTCTGCTGGTCACAGTCAAGAGAAGAAAAAATAGCAAAAGAAGTAAAAAAAAAAAAAAAGAACACAATTGATATTGTGGAAGTTGCTACACTATTCCTTCCTCTGATGTGTAATAAATGTCTTTTAGATGTGTTGAAAGGGCAAGTTGCAATGGACAGGAATGAAAAAGATACTAACAAGAAGATAGATGGAGGAAGCTGGTCAGTATGCAGAGAAATTTGACTTGAAATTTGCAGCTTCTTTTGTGGGATTTGAATTTATCTTTGTCCTTGGTTCCTTTGATAAATAACTACATTTAGTCAACTGTTTGAAAAAAAAATCCTTCCTCTTGAAAAGCAGTGTTTCAAGAGAATTGAATTACAAGCAATCAGTTTTAGGATCTAACTGAGATAGTTTGTGTCATTGCAGTTGTGGTAACTTCAATTGATTCGTGTGGGTTTTGTTAAAATTGCTTTAATTTAAGTATCATATCGACTCTTGTGTCCTTCATATTTAAATGTTCTTTGGCCGTCTGTTCCCAAGTAAACAAGTTTCTATAAATCATCAATTCTGGCTGGATTATAGATTCTCTAATTTAGTATTGTGGTATCTTGGTATGTGATTATTGTTAGTAAGAATGGTATGGCTGATCATTACTATTGTCATGAATAGAATCCTTACTGGGAGACTCCGTAACAATTTCACTATTATAGCAACTCAAAAGACGTAACCTAAGTATCATGCAACACACACACACACACATATATATATATATATATAATAGTCATATTTTTTACCATTATACTTTCATTTCCATCATCATTAGGGCTAAATTTACTGTTAACACATCAATAACTATTATTACCAATTATAATATCAGTTATTATCACTATCAACATAGTCACAATTGTCAGTAATACAGAAGCAGTCAGCATTGAAATTACTAAACATCATCATCAACATGTCCACAAACAGAACCCACTTTATCAAATTGGTGATGAAAGGCCCAGACCAATAGGAGTGTATGTACATATCTACATGTGTGTATGTGTGTGAGGAAGTGTAAGTTTGTTTGATGATACAGACAGCTGATCTGAAAATAGTCAAGAACACCCTAACCTGCCCCTTGTTAAATGAACATCACTACATACAGTCTTGACACTAAAATAGGATTACAATTGTGTATGTATGTGTGCTCAAATGCATGGATGTGTATCTGCACCTAATCTCAGATTGTTTATATGTGTGTGTTTGAACTATAATGCGTACACCTATATGTATACATGTCTGTGAGTGTGTGAGTGTCATCCCAAAGCGGGCACAGAGGAGAAATTCCCCCTCCCACCACCAAACATAATCAAACACAAACAAGCATAAATAGATTCAATTTTAAAAAAATAAACCAGTTTGTCTGATGATCACAAAAGTGTGAAACCTAGGCTCACAAACTCATATCCATATGACTGAATATGTTAGATCTATCACTGATATTGAGCACTTTCCAGTAAGTAGTGCACATATAAAATAATATATATATATATATATATATATATATATATATATATATAAAGAGAGAGAGAAAGAGGTGGGAAAAGAATTTTTTTTATGTATATTTTTATTACTTAAAACTTACAGTGGACACATCTAACTTGAAATAGATAGCCCATTTTGATGTTATAAAATGGTACGTATTACATGTATATATGATAAAAATACTTTAAGGTATGCTATTTTTATGGGTAAAAGTGATCATTATCTGAGATTGCGTATATGTAAATATAAAAGTGAATACTGAGGTCAACACCAAGCGGTGAAAATCTTTTTCATTCTTTAATACAATCTTGAAGACATGACTTGAAGATTGGCTTCAAACATGAAACAGACTGTCCCACTGGGTACTGACCTCAATGTCAAATATATATATATATATATATATATATATATATATATATATATATATGTGTGTGCATGTAAAAGGATAAGATTCATAAAAATATGAACAGAAATTTTATCTTAGCCAACATGTTTTGTCCTCTGAATTGCATCCACAAAGATAAGTTTTTCCTTATAAGTTGTCTATATTCATATTGTCCTTTTACAGATACGCTCTATCTGAAATTTTCACGCATACACACACACACACACACATATATATATATATATATATATATATATATAATTATAAAAGGGAATACTGACGTTAACACCAAGCAACAAAAATCTTATGATTAAGCACAATCTTCAGGTCATATGTGTTTTGCATGTTGACTCGACTATTTATATATGCTTGTCAGTGGTGCATTATGGGTAACAAGGTCTAATGTATTAACCTAACAGTTATTGGAGGTAGCAAGGTCCATTGTATTATCCTAATGGTTATGGAGTATCACTAACCAATGTATATAAATAATCAAAACAACACACATGACCTGAAGATGGGCTTCAAGCATGAAACAGAATGTCACTGCTTGGTACTGACCGCAATGTCAAATATATATATATATATATATATATAAGCAAATATATGGATATAGATCAATGCTGATATAATGTCAATGTCGGACGTTTCGCTCTAGTAGACCATCTTCAGGACATATTCATAAAACATAATGGAATGCTGATCTTGAAAAATTTCAGTTGTCTGTTTTGATTAGTCTTACTCTTATGTCCATCGTCTTTTCATGTTGATTTAAATATAGTCTATGGTAATTATGTTTTATGAATATGTCCTGAAGATGGTCTACTAGACTGAAACGTCAGACGTTGACATTATATTAACATTAAAACAGCATAATTGCATATTAGGATTTTTGTTTGTTTTTTCCGATTTTTTCTTCATATATATATATATATATATATATATATATATATATATATATATATATATATGTCAAATATATATATATATATATAAAAATATATATATATATATATGTCAAATATATATATATATATATGTCAAATATATATATATATATATATCAAATATATATATATATCAAATAAATATATCATATATATATATCAAATAAATATATATGTCAAATATATATATATATCAAATATATATACATATATCAAATATATGTGTATATATATATACGTCTAATATATATACATATATCAAATATATGTATATATATATATATATATATATATATATATATAAATATATATATGTCAAATACTTATATATACATATATATATATATGTGTCAAATATATATATGTTGAATATATATATATATATATATATATATATATGTGTCAAATATATATATATGTTGAATATATATATATATATATAATTTGTGTGCATGTAAAAGGGCAAGATGAATAGAAAACTTATCTTAGCCAAAATGTTTTGCTCTCTGATGGACTTTATCAAGGCAAATGTAAGGATTTTTTTGTCAAATATTTATAAACAAAAGTAAAAATATTGTTAGTTTTTCAAAATTTTTTAATTATAAGTAACTCTCATAAATATTTTCAGGTTAGCTGAAAAGTCTAATTATGGAAGATGCTAAGTGACATAACTTAATGTTTAATAATCAAATGTGAATAAATGATATTTTTGAATTTTTTTATAATGCAATTAATATTTATATTATTTTAGTTTGGGATTAATTTATGAATTATATTTTTTAAATAAAAGATTACAAATTTAACCATTTTCTTTTAATTTTTTTTCACTTTTGTTATAGACCTATAGTGATTTTCCAAGCATAGCTCAGATGTGGCACAAGGCCGAAAGTATGGCGTACCCAGTGAGGATCGAACTCACTATACTCAGTTCTATAGGAGTCATTTGTTGCCAAAAGTTTTACTTTTGAGGGAGCTTGGAAGTAATAAAAATGCTATTCTGCTTTCACAACTGAAAACATGGTAGATGATACTCAACTTTCTGGGATATATATGTTTGTGTGGACATGATTTCTAGAGGTGGTATGTTTTATGTTGTAGTTTTAATGAAGTTATAATTTGGAAGACAGTTTGATTGAAGAAAATGTAGGATATTAAATGGCTTAATGTCATGAAGTTTCTTTCATGTTGGTTGTTTGGTAGTATTTTATTGAAATATTTGGTTGAAAATTGTTACAATTTATTAGTATATGCATATTGTTGGTAATTTTACTATAAATATGTATTGTTGGTAATTTTTTTATATAAAAATGCATTGCTGGTATTTTTACTATAAAAATATATTTTTATTCTTTCATAGTGTTTCATTTCGGAGTTTCCCTATTTACACATAGATGGGACCTGAACAGGTTTTACTACCTGACGTCATAGTGGACTTAAAACAACAAAAAATATGAGGTTGTTACCCACTCCTCAAAACCTCTAATCTCCTTGTCAGAGGCTTTGATTGTAGTTTATTGCCATGCCCAGGACTAATTACAAATGGAAGAAAAGGGAAATGAGATGTAAATTCTCATTATCAAATCAAACAATAAAAAAATTTGGTAATTTTATTTTTCACAGAAACAACTACTAAAAGCCTAAATGCAAATGCCATGTTGAGGTTGAGATTAGCAAGAGTTCAGACATCTTACTTATTATAAAACGCAGATTGTGTGTGTGTCTGTACGTTTATATATTGGATCGGATTTCCTACATTTTTCAACCGATTTCAACAAAACTTCACAGGACTACGTAAAATTACCTTGCGGTGATTCTGACAGCGCCAAAAATTGGAAAAGCACAATTGTTTTTGCACGAAATCAATTTGAAAACACGATCAAGAGGCATCACGAGAATGAAAGGGGGACAACTCATATCGAGTTATACTTATTATAAAACCCAGGTTGTTTGTGTGTGTGTTCCTTTATATATGGGATCGGATTTCCTACATTTTTCAACCGATTTCAACAAAACTTCACTTTTTTTTGGCAGGTAGTGTTTCTTATTGTCTTGCACACTTTCTTTCTTTATTTTTACATTCAGAATGCTTTAAAAATTCCATTTACAAGACAATTGTTTATAATAAAATTCTATTCACCAATCGATAGACTCATAACGATTGAAAACAATGTTTTTGTTTGAGTTTGGGTTTGACCAATTCGTAAAAAAAAAAAGAAAAAAAAAAAAACTAATTAAGACATGCGTGTCCGTCAACCTTAAACAATAATCTTTGTCAATTTTATTTTTCAGTCTTTATGATGGTCGATACTTTCTCTCTCTCTCTTACTGTTACATCCCCGGGCAATGCCGGGCTCTACTGCTAGTTTCTTTATAAATGCAAATATTACAGGTTAAAACTATAGAATATTTTGGACCATTGCTTTTTTCAACAGTTTTCTGGAAGTACTGAGTAAACAACAATTTTTTTGTCAAGGGCAGTGCAGTAATTCTGCAATCTAATAATGAAATCATATTTTTTATTATTATTCTGCAAAAACCTTATATTTCAACATAATCTCCTTTCTTGCTAGTGTTTATAATTTAACTGTGAATATTCATCCTAGAGAGCAAATATTAAGCTTTTCTGTCTCAAATCAAAATTCTTCTAATAATGAGAATAATGAATTTGTGACCCATGTCTTTACATAATTTATTTTTTATTGTCTTGTTTGTTTTAGAAAGAGATGAATTTGAACTTTCCCTTCACCAAGTCTAGACAACCAGCTCAAGTATATATATATATATACATGGATAAGGATGTCTGTTCAGGAGAAAACAATCTCTGAAGTGATATATTAATGTTTTAGGAGGAAAATATAAAAATATTTGTATTCTCAAGCTAATCAATTCTGTGATTTTATTTTTTGTTTATTGCATTGCTGGGACTTTTTATAGAACACTAAACAAATTTCCTGTTCTTTCTGAATAGTTATTTGTATACATACATATGTGTGCATAAATGATATATATTAATGTGTGCATATCTCTCTCTCTCTCTATATATATATATATATATATATATATATATTATAAATAATTGATTTAAAATATGGTTATTTTCGCACAGTTCCAACCATGTTTCAGAAAATTCGCTTGAAGATGAAATGGAACTAATGCTTTTAATTTAATTGCAAAAATAAAATTAGGGTTTTAGCTTCTATTTTTGAAACATGGTTGAACTGTGTAGTGAAATAACCAAAAATCAATTAATTTATATTAATAAATTTACATTGAGCACTATTTTGTAAAAATAAAATATCTATAAGAACACCGGATTTTATATCTTGCTGTTTCTTTCCTTTATATATATATATATATATATATATATATATATATATATATATATATATATATATATAGGGCTCAATATAATATAACAGAACTATTAAGTATATAATAATAAATATGTTATTCCTTATCAGTAGCATCACATGGAGTTCTATGCACAGCACAATCATCAGATGCTGAGTCTACTCAGTACCTGACATACATATATATATATATATATATATATATATATATATATGTAATAAAAAGGCTTAAACACTAATATTCCATGGTCATAATTTATTCCATTGCAATTGTAAATACGATCCAATTCATCAGACCTACACCTTTTTATTATATCCTTACTCTGTCCTAGACATTGAGTTCTACCTGGATTCTCTCCTCTTGGAATTATTTTTTATCCATATGTATGTATGTGTATGTATGTATATATATTTATATAGTTGAGATATATGATTGCATATATATGTATATTCATAATATATATATATATATATATATATATATATATATATATATATATATATATAGGGTTTTTCATAAAGTTTGTGTGTACTTTAAAAATTATAACTTTATTTTTATTTGCGATAGAAATAATCAGTAAAAAATGTTATAAAGTTTAATGTAACTAGTTTTAAGTATTGCTAAAATTACTAATGTGATTTCAGGCATTACTGTAAATCAGTTGGCAAATGTTTTCCATGAACTGCAAAATCGTATTACCCTTTGTATTGCTAATGATGGAGGACATGTGGAAACTTGAATAAAATTTCAATAAAACCTTAAAAAATATAGATTTACTTCTTCTTATCCTTTTTACAAATTATCTCTATCACAAATACAAATAAAGTTATAAATTTTTTAAAGTGCAAACGAACTTTATGGACACCCTGTATATATATATATATATATATATATATATATATAAATATCTGTGGAAAATAATCCAAGTGAATGAAAAAAGAGCTCGATATATTTACTATAGAGCATAGAAATGAATTGCATAAAATGAAAATCTCTCTCTCTCTCTCTCTCTCTCTCTCTCTCTCTCTCTATATATATATATATATATATATATATATATATACATATTAATTTTTATATTTAAATTATTTTTTAAATGTATTTTAGTAAATAGTCTAGCCAATTTCATCTATTTTCTTCTTTAATTCTTTGTAATATGGTAGAAAGATTTATTTTCCCATTAGTATTTCCCCCTTATCGGCATTATTATATCCATGATGTAAGAACACTGTAATTCGCAGTTGAAGCAGAATGGATAAGGAATGATAAACATACTTTGTTATCAGAGACACTTTTATACTATAGTGACATATACAAAACTATATGCACATATATACATGTGTCCCACACAGAGAATAATATATCTCATTTCTCTACACAAAAAACGTAGAGTGTAAGGAGTAACAAAAAGGGGGCTTACATATAATCCGGAGATATTCCTATGTCTGGAGAAGTCATGTTTAGGAATCCAGATTCAAAGGAATGCATTCATCTATGTCCCAGACGAGGACATATTCCATGAATGGGAAACACTGAGTCTTGGGTTTTTCCAAAGGTAAATGGCACCATGTACTTGCAAGCTGGTGTTGGAGGCAGATTTAGCCACAGTCTGGTACCTATGGCCCAAGATAAAAGAAAGCAGCTTTTCTTTTTGGCTGCTGTAAAATGAACAGAAAATTGACTGCCACTTCAGTCAATGTATAGAGTGATGTCATTAAGCAGCTGTCACATGAGTGACGTCTACCAAAGGAAGATAAGTGTCCTCTGTATCCCTACATTACTTTTGTCATGACTATTCCCATGTTGTGATAAGAGAATATCTGCCAAGAAAAGCAAAATGTTATAAGAACCTACATGCAAATTTACTGTAGATGATAGAGCATTTAAAACACTTTTGTCTGAGTAAATTACTCTCTCTTTTAGTTACTTGCATTTTTTTAAATCAGTTATGGTCAAACTCATTACAGTGAACAACTAATGCATTGAAGATGTTATTTTGTAACACATCTCTTTTGTGTTCATATAATTTTTATTTTAATTTTTTGAGTTTTCTCCTATGTATACATTGTAGCAATTATTACAAGTGATACTAAATCTGCCTTCAAATTTTAGCATATTAGTTTTGTATTAAATATTTTTATTGTTTTACAAGTAGTTGTAAAAATTTTATGTTAAGCTTAGATGAATTGTTTTCAATTGTATTTGTGATAGTGTTGGTAGGTAGAAGAATATATTTTGATTGTTCGGCTTTTCAGAATGGTCTACCTTTTTATTTTTGTGAGCTTTTTGTTTTGCATTGGATATAAAATAATTAGGGTATTTGAGGTTACTTAAAAGTATTTTAACAAATAAAAATAGTTTTATGAGTAGACTAAACAATAAATTATAAGTGATGTTACAGAAAATCCATCAAAATTTGTTTGGACAATTGCACAAAATAAGCCATACAGTATTGAACTCTTCCATTTATAACATCTTGGCTAATAGCTCTGGATAGTACCAATACATACTAATATGAAACCCTGTTTGTATAAATGCCACAAAGAATCTAGATGCCAGTGAGCAGAGAAGACTCTCAAAGAGCAGCATGACATGCAGTTATAATCTGAAAAGACAAAACCACTCCAATCTTGGTGAGCTAGACCTCCACAGTTTCTTTTTCTCATATGGTCTATGACAGGAAATATAAAAAATAGATTGGCTTGTAGGTGTGTTGGTGGAAGAATTATGTTTTGGATTGATTTTACTGGCTATTGGTTGTCTAGTTATTGTTACTGGGACTTGTGCAACATTCTTGTGCTGAGAGATGTCAGAATACAGTTTAATTCCCAAAGTTACCGACAAATACAAAAAAAGAAAAAAAGTTGATCTTTCAGCAAGACAATGTGAATTGCCATTCTGCAAAGGTATCTGCTTCATACCTCAGTGATTACTTTTCATCTGTGAAAAAGTGGCTTGCCTTGACTCCACACTGTAATCTCATAGAAAATGTTTAGGGAATGAGAGTAAGTGATATGTACACTGGCCACACCTAATATTCAACATTTGAGGAGATGAAAGAGGCTGTCATGGATTCATAGAAGTAAATACCTCTATCTCTGCTCTTTCGTTGAGCAAACTTGATGACATACTGAACCTTGTTTTGAAGTAAAAATGGCAGCTATAAAAAGAGGAATATTTTGCTAAATATCGGCACGTTAATAAACAGTATTGATTTTCATAATCTTTATAAGAAATAAGCAGTCTCTTAAAATGAAAAATAAAAATAAAAATTTATGAGGCAAAAATTACTTATAAATAACTGCTGGACTTGTTTTTAAACAAATCCAATAAATTTTTTATAATTTCTAGAGGGTTGGTGCATTCATGTACACACACACACACACACACACACACACACACACACACATATATATATATATATATATATATATATATATATATATATACACACACACAACACTAAGGTCATCAGATAAGACTGCCACAACTCATTGGTGACCTCAGTGTCCACTTTTATATTTACATATGCTCTATTCCTAATCTTGAGCAGTTTATCCATAAATATAGCATTTTTAGAATATATATATATATATATATATATATATATATATATATATATATATATATATATATATAATACCAATTTCAGATTGGTTGGGATAATTCAAGGAGGATATTAATCCAAAAAGAGCTCAATCTAAATTACAGAGCTTTATAACAAGAATAAATCAAGAGAAAACCTTAAAGATCCATTTTGTTTATATTTTATGAATGTTGCTATATTCATCTCCTCAGACTGAAATTCTTAATAAATAGAGACAAAACAGAATGACCTGGCCAAATATGTTTTCCTTAAAGGGTTGAACAAATTTGTACTTCAGGTAAGGTGGTGTGTGATTAGACTTGAAAGAGCTAAAGAGAGAAAAGGGAAGGTAGAGAGAGAGGGAGATTAAGAGTAAAGGAAAGTAAAAGGAATAAAGAAGAAATAAATGGTGGGATAGTAGTAAAACTAATATAGAATGACCTGGCCAAGAAATTTTTCCATATAAGATTGAGCAAGGGCCATGTGGATCTTCAAGGTCTTTTCTTGATTTATTATTATTATTATTACTATTATTATTATTATTATTATTATTATTATTATTATTATTTATACATATATATATATATATATATAATAATCGACTCTCCATGATTCGACGTGTGAGGTCAAGCAGATCAGTTTCAGGAAACCGACAGCCCAACACCGGCACATGAGATTTGATTATAGTGGTGAAGGCCTCGTGCAGGACCTGGTGCACCGAATACCACAAGGTTCCCAAACGACCCTCCACAGGTTTTGAATTCAGAGTTTTCCTTCTCCTAGACCAGTTGCCATCCAAGGCTATAGAACCCAGTCTGTCCTGCTATTTTACCCATAGCTGGAGGGAGAGTAAGAGGATTCATACCTTTCCCAAGGGTATTAGCATGTAAGTGAATGTAATGGATTCGACTGGAATTCAAACTCGGCTCTGCGATTCCTCAATCCAAGCCGCTATCCATTACTCCACCGTGCATATATATATATATATATATATATATATATATATATATATATATATATCTGATGTGATGAGAATGAAAGTAATATATAAATTCCAATGTTCACAGCATTAATCCAAAAGAGGGCTTGATACCAATAGTAAAGCGATAATTATTTATTTATTATAATTTTATCATACAGACAAAACCATTTTACTCACTACAAAGATGCAACTTCGTTTCAGTGCATTTCAACTGCACTTCGACAGGTGAGAACCGAAGTTCTGTTGAAAGGCACTGAAACAAAGTTGCATCTTTGTAGTGAGTAAAATGGTTTTTATATATGATAAAATTATAATATATAATATATATATATATATATATATATATAGTTGAATCAAGATGAATTCCCATTACTGGAAATCATTTGTAATTGACAAATATATTCATCCTAATTTGAAATACATGTCAGTTAAGAATAAATTAGTAAAATACACTTGCATACCTAACTTTTTACCTGACTGGAGAAATGTACACAGTGGATTAAAGAATAAATACCTTAAACACAATAAAAGGGACTGAAAGGGCATATATATCACATAATGTTATAGAATTCCATGCAAGGAGACACAATTGAGACATCTACAAAAATATATAGTATTTATGGTCAAAGAATCATAACTGACTCCCTAGTATGAAATTGGTTTGCAAAGTTGAATTCTGGAGAAACGTTAAAGGAAAATGAAAAGGGTTTTCATCAGATTTTGATGATGAATCCCTAGAATGATTAATGGAAAATAATCCATAGCAAAGTAATCTGGAATTATCATTTATGTTAAACACCTCACAATCTACTAACATAAAAAAGATAGGGAATGTCAGGAAGTTGCGTGTTTGGTCTACACTCTCTCATAGTGAAAAGAACAAAGAATGGAAATTACTTAGGACTTAACTATATATAGATAACTATATTTATGTAGACTTGGACTACCATATTGAGTTCAACATGTGTATATAAATATATATCTTTGACTCTAATTACTTAAATATTATTTTTAGTGGATACTTTGTATTCAAGTAGATGCTCATTTTATTTATCAAAAAGTATATTTATTTATTTCCAACTACCAACCTGGATGTTTGAGAAATCTTTTTAGAGATTAATATATGTTCTCTGGCAGGATGCAAACCTGTATTGTGTCATTAGATCTGATGTGCATTGGACCTATTAGCCATGGAGTGTGTCAATGGAGAAGAAAAGTTGAATTTTAGCATTGAACACAGATTTTTCTCTGACTCTCAAAATAGACATATCTGCTCAGTTTCTTATCCTAACATAAACAAAGCAATTTCAAAAACAAGGATGGATATTTTATTTATTAATCCAATAGATTTTATTGCTTAAGTCTTATTTTTAGCGGATAATTGTATTTGAGTAGATACTCCATTTATTTATTAAACATTATATTTATTTATTTTAGTAATAAAATCTGTTGGATTAATAAATAAAATAAAAGACTGGGCCCTGTAGCTGTGATGGGCAATCTGTCTAGGCAAAAAAAACAAACAATGAATTCAAAACCATATGTGACTTTGGAACCAAATTCTTTGTTTCCCTTTGGCAAGGAATAAATCCTGGAAGCCCCACCTCTGCCATGTTTACAGTGAAGATATCAGCAGTTGGATGTGGTCAATGGTAGAATCTATCTGACCGAATTCATGGCACTGAGCTTAAATGGTGTCATACAAAAGATCCTTCATACTGGATAATGGATGAGACCTAACTATTACAAGTCAGATGGAAAGTATAGGGACACAGAGTATTCCCTTATGCCTTCTAATTGTTTATAACTGAAACCCCTATGATGATATCTGGAGTTGTTTGAATTGATAAATGACTTAGTTCATTGTGCATATATAATGAATACAGAAATGTATGCCTATATCTATGTATAACCTAATAGGTATATATTTATATCAATATGTGGATATATATATATATATATATATATATATATATATATATATATATATATATATATATATATATATATATATATATATATATACAAACACCTACATTGGCGTTGCAGCTTAAGTTTTGTTGTTTCAACAACTCACCAACCAGTCATGATATATAATTTATGATTTAAAAAAATAATATACAGGGTCTGATGGGAGGAACATTAAATTGCACTCAGATTCACAGCTCAAATTTAAAATAATACAAGTATAATATTGGTGTGTAAATACAGAAAATAGGTTGTAGGTAGGGGGAGAAAATGTTAAATTTAAAAAAAATTTAAAGCATGTCAAACGTTTAAAAGAGGAACTAGTTTAGTTTTTTAGTTTTTTCTTCCGCTTGTATTGTTAGGCATCATGGGGAGACACAGTCATCTGTCAGCAGCAAGGTGAGTGTCCTGGAGGAGAGATATCTCATGGGCTTTGAGAATGTCTGCCACTGAGTCACTCCAGCATCTTCTTGGTCTGCCTCTCGCTCTCTAGCTAGAGTACCTGAGAGTGTATCCTCGTAGTGCTGGTTGGTTGATAGGCATATGAGTGAGGTGTCTGAACCACTTGATCCTCTGTCATTCAGTGTATTGTATGATTGGTATTGCTTCTACCATATCTCTTATTGCCTCATTCCTGATCTTGTCTCAACTGGTCTTGTTCACTGCTTTCCTCAGGCATTTCATCTCACAATTGATCAGTTTCCTCTCAAGGGTTTTTTTTAGGTGCCATGTCTGGCACTGGTATGTCAGTGTTGGTAGGAAAATGGCATTGATGAGATTTGACTTGGTGCTAATGGATGTTTTAGAAGAGGAGCAAATTGGTAACTGACTGCGTTGAATTTTCGACAAGTGTTCCTCTTTCATCTCAAAATTACATTTGATTTACCACCTCTGTACATATATATATATATATATATATATATATATATATATATTCCTATTGACAACATCATGGTAATATTAGCAGTTTCTTTACAAGGAAACATTCAGAATTCATTGAATGAGCAGCCAGTGGTGCTCTTGGTTAGAATTCATAAAATCTTTCATTTTTTACAAAAATATGATTCTCAAATCCACTGAAATTGCTCTTTCTATTCTGGGTACTTCCTTCCTCATCTTTTGTTTGAAGTAGTGGGGAACAGCAATATCTTGATTATTCCATTATTTTCACTTCAAGTTACATGTGATATCCATTTTAATTGTTGCTGTTGTTGAAAGTTCTCAGCTGATGTGGTTTCCATTATTTCATACTGTTCATTGTTTGTGTTTCAGTCTACAATGTTTGAAGAAGGATAATATTCTCCCAAATCCACAGGCTTCACTTCCTCACTTTGGTGTTTTGGTAACCTGGATTCACACTATTTATATTGAATTTGTAAAATTCATGAAAATTTGGTTATACCATTATGAATAATATATCATCTTCAATAATTGATAATTGATATACCAGGTATAATTAGAAAAATTGAAAATAAATACAATGTATCTAAATCCAAATTAGAAAAATGTCATCAGAGATCATTCCATTTAAAATAAATCAAAAATATTTTGTGACAGTTTTTAGCATCAACATTTGATTTTTCTCCTTAAAACATTGCATTGTAACACATGCAACATGATAGATAAAAAATAGTGAAGTTTATATAGTGTTTTTCCTTTTTTAGACTTAGCATAAGAAAAAGAAATTCACAGATTTTGTATGAAAAAAAAATTACATCAAAATCACCTAAGATTTGTCATCCTTTAATAGTCAATTGTACTTAGTTTAATTTGTAATGTAAAGGTAAGTAGAAAAAAAGCACAATTCATTCTTCAGGTGTTGATTGTTAACTCACTGAAAATTGCATTGTACATGCAATTCACAGTTGTGTTACTTGTGAAGGTGGAAAAATAATAATTAATATCTTTCTGTATTTATATATATACATATATATATATATAATTCTGTTGTTAAGAATTGATCAAAATAAAAAACAAGCAGACGAAAATTATCTGCCAAGTTTGATCTGTATGACTTCATAAATTTTGAAATTGCTATCAATAATTTTCCAAAATGCAATTTTTTTTATTTTTTTATGCATCAAATTTTCCTTTTTATATTTTCTTTTTCTACCAAATATGCTCAAAACTCAACAGTTGCTGGATTTATTTCAGGATTGAACTTCATACCAATTTATAGAAAGGGGTCTTTTTAATATTCAAAAAATGCTAATCACTGCTTGAAAATGCTATGAACTGTTGTTTTGGTCATTCTCTATTTAATTTTTATTTGCAAATTTTTGATTGGATGTATCATTGGTGATGAGAAAAATATCTCTTTGCATCAAAATAAAATCCAAGATTTTCATATCACATCATCTAAAGAATCAGTATTTTAAAAATAGATTGTGTTTCTAATTGGAAGTTACACGTAAAACTAAAAGAAATTATTTAATTTATCCCATGATTTACATGCAGGCTATTGTCCCAATCTTTGCTGTTGTCAGTGTAACATTTTAGCTATTGTTCCCTTTGACCTTCATCAGGTGCTTGTTGATCTGGTTAACGTAGGAATTTTGAACTGAACCCTTTATTTAATCTACCGGGGTGGGTTTTTGTTTCACTGTTCAAATAGCCTGATTCAGCAGGAATGAGCAAAAAACCACAACACAGGGATAAAAAAATAAACAGCAAATCGTCCAACATATCCATAGTTAACTAAAACTAAACAATTTATAACAACCAAAGATGGGAAGAAGATCTTAAATTAGCCAAATATTGAAAATTCCTCATCTCAAAAATATGTTCAAAATAATACAAGAATATTGACAATTACTCATCTCAGATATGAAGTACTAAATTATGAAAAGTGCTACAAACCTGCCATCATAACCAAATGTCAAAAACCATCTAACATTGAATATAAAATGTTCAGAAAAGACACCAAAAATGTTCTTGGGACAGTGGCATAGTGGATATAAGATTTGGTTATACATGTGTTACTGTCATCTAGTGGTGATGATTTCAATCCTTGGATCTGGTAGTGATGCTCCAATTCACTGGATAATAATCACAGGGACAAATGTCCCAATAATCAACAGATATCCAATATCAGCTAATCAATGGGTACTTGGTCAAAATGTTGTGTCTATAATAAAAGCTATACCATCCAAGATGAGAACAACAGTTCAAAATAATAGAAGTATACCTCAGAAATTAAATACTAACTTTCTTTTTCTTTGCATGTTTTTCCCAAACCTTTTTGGATTTTTTATTTTCTATTTGTTTTTTTGTTTTGTTTTTTTTTGTGTTTTTTTTGGTAAAAAAAAAATTATTTACTTATTTTCATATTTTCTCTCTTTTTCAGGTAAGTTAAGAAGTCAACTGATTTTCTACTGGATGATTTATTCTGTTATGGTAGGAAATTAACATTTTTTCTTTTTTCTTTCTGTCATTTCAATTTTTAAACATTCAATGAATCACACTTGATGAGGATAACTGTTGGATTGGTTGAAAAAGTTTAAGAAATAATACATAACAAACATTTGGGCTAAGACTTTTCTAAAAGATTTAAACTTGGGGAACATTCTGGAAAGAAAAATATTAAAACAATAGTAATTGGTAAGTTATTCAGACCAATACATGCTATGGTCTTCTTCTGGTTTTTGCTGTTTATGTTATTCTATCAGTGCCCTCCACTTGACATTTTGTTTAACTCTAGAATTTCTCTGATCAAACTTTATTGCCATATTCACAACATTTCGGCCGTTGTACACTCTGGCCTTCTTCAGGTGATTGGAATTTCAAACCGAATCCTTTATTCTGTCCACTGAAATTCCAGTCAGCTGAAGAAAGCCGGAGCATACAACAGTCAAAATGTTGTCAATATGGCAGTGAAGATGAGGATAACAGTCTGAATAATGTAAATAATCATAGTACCTCATCTCAGAGATATAGACAGATATTTTCTGATCAACATGTAACTTTCTTGTCATGGGCATGATAGTTTATCATCTTATCCTGGACGTGGATGTAGTCTATGTCCAACAGCAAGGCCTCTGATGAGGAGGTTTTGAGGAGTGTGGAACCACCTCTTGTTTGCTGGTGTTCCCAGGTCCACCCTGATCCAGGGTGGTAGCACCTGTTAGGATTCCAGCTATGGGCAAATAGTTAACACTCATACTTGTGTAAAAATAGGTTTTAATCCCAGAAATACTTTCTAATAAAAAAAAATGATTCAAATATATATGTATACATACACACCTTTTTTTACCAGACTATCGCTATGAATCTATTTCAAAATTTTGTTGGCATTGAATGACCCACTGAGGTTTTGATATGCCATAAAACAAAACAACCAAAACACCCAACATGTGACTTTCATACTTGGATATGTCACTTTGTTCCTGTTAAGAAGGTGGCCAAAAATAAATACAAATGAAAGGTGAAATATTATGTGAAAACAAGAGATAAGGATATGCGTTTGAATAACTTTATAGAATAATGATAATTTTTCACCTCAGAGCTTCAAATGAGAAATTTTAATGTTTGTTGTGTGAAAAAAATTCTCAAACTTTATGTGACCCAACAGAAATTTGTGTGCAACTAACATTTATTGGTACATAGACTTAGGAGTTAATTTGTTAATAGATTTCATGCTGTCTTATTTTGTTTGTCTGTGATGGTCCTCTGTTGGACATAGGTCTTCCCCAGATCATGAGGAGGAATGGACCAATGCATGTTCATAAGAGCAGGATATGATTGTGGCATATGGGTTCAGTTCTGAATGTTGCCCATGTGGATAGGTATGAGGATCAAGATAAGGCAACACATGTTGGATGTCTTCAGTTAATAGGAGAAGGCACTTTCAAGAGAGTTGACCACCATCATGCTGTTTAGTTATTTTTATGTTGTATATTTGCATTATTGTTCTATGTAAGGAGTGGTCTCCTGTTGCTTTTTTTCCATCATGACTTTATTGAAATATAACTGCCAGTGAGCAAGCTATTCATTAGTGATATCTATTAGACTATCCTTCACCCATGCTTAGAATATTTCTGCCATATATGGTCCAGTGCTTCTGCTATTTACCTGGAGCTCCTTGATAAAATCCAAAGTAGAATCAGCAATATTATCAGTCCCAATCTAGCGACTCAGCTTCGGTCACTTTCCCACCACCACAAGTTTCTCTGTCTTTTCTATAGATACTTTAATGGTAATTGTTCGGATCATCTCTTGTGTATGGTACGTAGACTTTTTGAATTTAAGCGCAGTACTTGATCTCATCAATTTACTGTTGAACTAGATTGATGTAAACATAAATTCTATGCTAACAGTTTCTTTTCTCACAGTTCTCACTTGGAGAATTCCCTTCAGGATCCATGCTTTCCAGACAATTTTAATCTGCAAAAATTTCAATACAATGCCAATCACTATCTACTGTCCTCCTGATTACTCTTTTTTTTTTCATTACTAATGCTTCTGTTACTAATTCTTTAACATCCAGTAACACATGGTGTTTTAGTGCCTTTACTGCCTTGCTTGTGTTGAAATCGATTAAAGAAAAAAAGTCTTCTCTTCCTACGTGATTGATGACAACCCTCATCATCATCATCATTGAAGTAAAGCACAGATGCTGGTGTATTTGCTGAATTGAAAAAATGATTTTTTCTTCATTGTTAATATTCCATTTCTACAATTGTTACAGGTACCCCACTCTAGGGTTAATCTAAAGACCACCTGTGTTGGTCTATGGTGAAATTGACAGTTTACTAACAAAAATAGAATATTTAACAACCTGCTAACTTGCAAAAGATTTTTTGATGGATTTGTAAAAAATAACTTATTAAAGAAATTAATAATAACAACAAAATATTAATTCACTTTTGTTTAAACATACCAAATATTTACATCACTTAGCATCCTCCATAGTAACCATTTGCCTTTCTTTGATATCAAAAGATTTTCAATAATTTTTGAGTATTCTCTATTTCAAATTTCAATGCATAACATTTTTTGTGGGTGAAAATATACACATTCCTGAGTACTATATTGGCCTTGATAAAGTTTTCATGAAGAATGAAATTTGTTGGTATAAAAAGTTTTCTCCTTGTCATTTCTTTGTTGACACATACATATGCACATATATATACATACATATATAACAAATCTGTTATGAGTCCAGAAAAATACTGTACCACAAAATAGACATATATCAAAAAGTGCTTGATTTCCAGTACCATAGCTGAATAATTGCATGCTCAACTTCCGGTCCCATAGCTGAATAATTTTAGTATGGTGTGTTATTATGAACACTTATTGCTTGTCATCTGAAGAGATCTGACAGTTGAAATCAAAGGTTGTGAGCAGTTATATAAGTTGTTTTTGCCTCAGCAGCAGGTCTTGTTTATTCCTAACTATAAATTTAGAAATGATTCGTAGAAAAATGCATGTCCTCTTTCTCAAAAATGAATTATAGTTCAATTTGATGCTCCAAATTGAGTTTTATGCAATTTATGCAACAAGGCTACAAGTATAAGGAGACCTGTGAAGATTGAACTCGCTATTCATTGATGATATGTGAAAATAGCTTTTTAATCTATACAAGATAGGAGATGTCATTACTTTTATCAGGAACATGTTTTAACTATATGCAATTCAGTAATATCATAAATTGTTGTAAAGAAATGAGCATTGATTGCATAAACTATTTCTGTATTTTTTTGTTCGCTTTTAGACATAAAGAAGCCGAAATAAATGTCCACATTTTTATTAATCTTTTTTTTATGTTTTTAAGATTATCACAGTTGTTGAGGAAATTGCTTGCGAGAATCTGACCTGTTGCTCTAAAAGTAATAACTCTTAAGTTTTTGTGTATTGCAAAGTGAACTATAACCTCTGCATAGAATTTGCAAGACTATGGAATTTCAGACAAGGCTAAAATCAATGATCAATAATTCAAGAAGCTGTCAAAAGAAAATTCATTTGGCTATAAAGTTTTTGTTCTGTGATTCTGTTTCTCCCACATGTCCAACAGACAGTCTTCCACATGAATAAATATTGACTCTTTGAAATTTAATGATTTTTTTTCTGATGGGTAATGTGAGGTGGTATGTTTGTCTGTCTACAAAATTTATATATATCATCTTCAAATATACATAATCATTTCATTTTGTCTTGAAAATAAAAAATCTATATTTAACCCATTCAATTCTGAAGATATTTCACTTGTTCGATCCCAGGAGTCCTAATCAAATTGTTGAAGAATCTGAATATATGATTTTAGTGTGATTTAATTGATAAATCTCAAAATCAATTGAAAATAAAGTTTTACAATCTTATTTGTGTCTGCTTGTAACAATTATAAACACATCCAGAAATCGTTGTTCAGTTTTGGCTCCCATGATTACTGGAAGTTCTGTACTGTCTGAAATAAAAGTAAGTCTTCTATTCTGCTTTTCTTCATTAAATTAAGGTGTTAACTTCTAAATAAAGCAATATGTTTTGCTCATAAATTCTCCTTAAATTCTACTCTTGACTCATTTAAAGAATTTTTGTCTGACTTTCCATTTAGAACTGAGTCTCTATTGAGTGATACACATATTAATCCATCAATGGTTTCTGCAGTCATCTGTAAACTAGATCCCCACAAAGTATGTGGACTTGATGGTATCCCTGAATTATTCCTTAAGAAATGATGTCCTGAAAAAGCTCCTGTTCTTTCTAAACTGCACAATATGTCCCAATGCTGCTTTTTGCTTGTTGGAAATCTTCCTCTGTCATTCCTATATTTCAGAACTCAGGAAAAACATCTGATTCTTTTATTGAACTATTAGCCTTCTATCTCTTTTGGAAAAAATTCTACAGGCTCTCATAAACCCTGAATTGGTTAAGCATCTTACTTTCAGAGAAGCAATATGGCTTTCACTTCTCTAGTTCAATTGCTGATGTATTAATGATTATTTCTAAAAGAGTCTATCAAGATTTAGATAAGGTTGCCAACACTCGGGCTGTTGCTTTGGATATCCCGAAAACATATGACAGAATTTGGCATATTAGTATACTGACAAGTTGAAGGTTATCGTATTTCCAGATGATTTTTTGAATGGATTCAGTCTTATGAAATCGCGAAATGAAAGTTGCTTTGAATGGCCATTCTTCTAGATCTTTTTGCATTAATGCAGGCACCCACTAGAGTCCTATCCTTGGATCCACATTGTTCTTAATTTTCATCAACGACCTTGGCATCAGTTGTAAACTCAGTATCTATGCTGATGACACAGCCATTTATTCCTGTCTTAATGGTTAGTCTGAGCAGTTAAATACACCCAAATTGGCAGCTGATCACAAAAATGATCTCTTTTCTCTTGTTAACTGAAGTAAAAAAAGTTTTATTAATTTTAATGCCTCTAAAATGTAACTGCTCTCTTTTAATCATTTAAGAGAACCATTTTTACTATGGCTGATTCTAACCTCCAGCAGACTGATCCATTCTGCTTTCTCAGACTCATTTTTCCCACTCTCAGGAAGTGAAAAGATTATATGGAATCAAATGCAGAGTCTTCTGCTAGGAAATTTGGTTTCTGGTACCATGCTAGACATTTTTTCTTACCAGAATGTATCTTACATATTTATAAGTCTACCATTTAGCCTTGTTATGAATACTGTTGCCAAATCTGGTTATTGCTCCTGCTGTATGTTTAGAGATTTTTGATAAAATCTGAAGAATCTGCAATGTTATTAGTCCTCACCTGGTATCTCAGCTTCAGTCAGTTTCCCACCACCATAATGTAGGTCCCCTGTGCCTTTTCTATAATACTTTCATAATAATTGCTCTAATCAACTTCATGAAGTTAAGTGCAGTACTAGATTGGAAGTCAGGTCTCATCATTTTACAGTTGGAATGGCTAGATGTAACTATATATGTTAACTGTTTCTTCTCTTGCACTTCTTACTTGTGGAACTCTCTTCTGGCTTCTTGCTTTCCAGTCAACTTTGATAATCAAAAATCTAAATGCAATGTTATTACCTACTATTTTAATTCTCGTTCTATTATTGATCTTTCTTCTTAATAGTGATTTTTCTCCTATTCTCTAACACTCGGTAACCCTTCACATCTTAGTGGCTTTATTACAAAAAACAGATACCAAATTTATACTCCTTGTTATCACTGGTTATGAGATATGCTTCTGGAAATCTACAACTTTGTAAAGGTTTTAGATTTCAAATACCTTTAGTTAATTAAGTGATAGCTGCTGACACTGTACTGAAATACAGGTGCTTCTCGACCAGTGTTTATCATCCTTTTTTTACTGTAAGGCACACTTGAAGAATAACTAAACCTCTGAGGTGCACTTTAGATTTTTATAAGGAAAATTAGTTGTGAAATTTGGAAATAGGAAAATAATAAAGAAGTTTTCTGAAAAAAATTTTATTTTTAAGACATGACCTTGTATGTTTAACATGCTTGAGTGAAACCTGTGCTTGGAGTGCTTTGGAATCTTTTTAATGTTAGGCCTTATATCCTATGCCTTGAGGAAGGCAAAAAAGAAAAGATTATCCACTCCTTTTTAAAGATTAAGGAATTTAGCATCCAGTTTAAAATATCAAAAGACGAAGACATATGAGCCATGTGCTTCATGTGTCTAGCTTTTTAAAAAAACGATTTTTTTAAATATAAAAATAATGCATAAAAGACTGATCTGTTGACTTTGAGTCACACTTGTCTATCTTTCCGGGTGCATCAGTTGAGGAATATTTTTCTTGACTATAAATGTGTGAAACTTGCAGACGTATTTGGATATTTCTAGACTTAAAGGGTTAATGCTGGAGACAATACTAATCAAAGATTTGGAACAGTCTCAAAGTTCAGTATTATCATTTTCGACAGGGAGAATTTGCAATACTCAAAAACTCTTTGCATTGGTTCTTGAGAATTGGCATAATTCCACTAAGGAGTTATCATTTTTATTTTATACAAATATATATAAATACAAGGCTCAAGAGCAACTCAAGGTAGGGAATTACTATGTGGTGTTGAATGAGTGTAACAAAAAGTAAGAATTAAATTTATTGAGGTTATGTAGGAATCATCAGTCCTGTAACCCATTAGGGTCTTAGGACATTATATGTAGTGCAGTGTGTTTTAGGTAAGCGAATCTGATAGAACCCAATCATCTCCAGTTTTATTTGAATTTAAAGATTTCCTTCTAAACTAGTCCCTAACCAAGGCTATAGTAGCCATTTTGCTTCGTATTTACCTATAGCTGAGGAAAGAAGAGATGATTTCATATTATTCCTGAGGCTATTAATATGTAAATGAGTATAACAACTTGACTGGAATTTGATCTTGACTCATAGATTCTTTAATCCAAGCCACTATCCATGACTCCATCATTTTTCCTCTGAGAGTGTAGTGATTGGGAAAAAATCCCGCAAGGAGCCTGTTTATCAAAACAGTTGATACACTTTGCAAGATTTACATGAACTCAATGCAATAACTCCACATTGCTGAGAATTTTAGCATATTCATTCTTTATGCGTTCAGTCAAGTGCGCTGCATGTCTGATTTTCATTGAGTACATCTTCCCCTTTAGTATTAGGTTGGTACAAAAATAATGACGTAATAATGTCGTTTTTTGACGTATTTTTTAACGTCAAAAAACGATATTATTACGTCATTATTTTTTAACCAACCTAATATAACCCCAGAAAAAGAAGTGAGTTGTTTCTTCTGTCAAGAAAACCATGTTTGTCTATACTTCTGAGATGAGGTATTATATACACTATTTACATTATTCAGACTATTGTCCTCATAGTTGTTGCCATGTTTATCGCAAAGTTTTGGCTGTTGTATGCTCCAGCCTTCTTCAGGTGGTTGGAATGTCGAACTGAACCCTTTATTTCACTCACTGGGGTAGACTGTTCTAGTTCTGCGTGCCATGTCTAATGGATGTCAGTTATCTCCTGTTAATTCCCCTCTCCAAGTTCTCCACCACCTTAACCAGATATTGAACTCACACTCTTTAGGTCCTGACACTGGATCTAACTAATGGCTTTATCCACTGTGCCATGTGTCCTTGTTTAATCTATGGAGGTAAAAAAAAAAAAAAGAAGTTAATGAGATTTCCAGTGTTCCCAGATTTTAGGGACACCCTTCAGATTAAGTAAAGGGTTCAGTTTGAAATTCCCGGAAGATAAGCACCTGATGAAGGCTGGAAAGCATAATGGTCGAAACACTGTGTTGACAACAATAAAGATGAGGATGAGTCTGCATGTAAATAACATAAATGATAACTCTTCATCCTAGAAATTTGAAAGAAACACTAAACCAGACTTGTGGCAAAACAAAAATTCATTGTTGAAGAAAAAAAAAATGGTTTCAGTTTTATTCTTCTTTATTCTTTCATTCATTCATTCATTATTATTTTTATTATTCAAGGTATAGAAATTTATGAAGTAAATAAATATCTAACTCTAATTTGCTTAAAGGCAAAAAACCGTAAATGAAAAATGGTCAACCTCATGTCATAAAATGTAATCACCTCTCATGTTCCAGGCTGGTTAGCAAGAAAATTTAATGTATCATTAATTCTGGCCACTGATATCAACATCATCACATAGATTATTCTTATCTTAACTCTTTCATTCTCTGTTAGATTGTGTGTCATCATATAATAAGTTTTTAATATAAGAGTACACACACTAAAACAATAAGGATCATCCTCACTCAGATTAACAAACTGTGCACCTATAGATATAAAGGAAACAGGTTATTTATATTTTTCAGTTCCGTTTGATTAATTTGTAGTAATCTGAAATATCAGATGATAATAATGGTTACTATGAACATTACAAGAAATAAGATCATAAGTGACATTGTTAGGTCTAAAATTATAGAATGTTATAAAGAAAAGTTATAGTTTTTAAAATTATTTACTCTTGACAATTTCTTAGAAAGTTACTTTTAGGATCCACTATTGTGATGGATAAATTTTCATTTAAATTACACAAAAATGAAAATAACACTGACATCTCATTATAACAGATATATTTATCAAAATTAGACAAAAATATCTTCAAATACTAAAGAGTAAATTTATTAAATAAAATTGCCATTGGCTTCGGAATCTCTTGCATCTCTTCTGGATAGTCTCCTTGTTTAAGTTGGTGAATGTTGCTATAACCTTTACTTTCAGTTCATCTTTGGTGTTAAAAGGAGTTTTATTCAACTCTCGCTCATCTGTGCCTCCTATATAATAATCAAGGGGGTTGCAGTCTGAGGAGTTAGATGGCCAGATATAAGGAATAATGTGGTCAAAGTAATTGTCTGACAGCCATGACTCTGTTTTCCTGCTTGTCTGGCATAGTGCAGAATCATATTGCCAGACATATGATCTTCCAGCAGCCACCCTCTTGACCCAGGACTACACAAATTTATCAAGGCACTTGATGTAGGCTTCAGTGTTGAGTCTGAGGCCCTAAACTAACAAATTCTGGAATTCTTATCAGAATAATCAGAGTGAGTTTTCCAAGTTGCCATACCATCATAATTACCATTAGACTCATCAAACTATTTCTGAATCCTCTGCACTGTCCTCACAGTGACACCTGAACACTATGAAATGTTTGTATTGGAGCTTCTGGCATGAATGCCAAGTAGTATAACATACCATTCCAAATTTCTCTCTTTTTCTCATAGTCAGTGCCCAACTGAGCCTTCTATACTGTTCAGTTGACAAAATCAAAAATAGCACACATGCACACAATTAAAAATATAAAATGTTGACAATTTACCCATCACACCCTTATTTATTTTATGTGAACATTGTTTCTGCTAAATTAAAAATGAATTTTCATAAGGCAGATATAAATTCTTTGGATACAAAAACGTATTTAAAAAAAGAAACTATTGACAGAAATATTGTCATCATATAAGTTATTAATATAAGATTACACACATTAAAATAATAAGGATCGAATTCACACAGGTCAGCAAACTGTGCAGCTATAGATGTAAAGGAAATTGGTTATTTATACTGTCTACTGTTTGAAGATTCATTAGTTTATATTGTTGCTTCTTGTGAGGTTGACTGCACACCTTAAGTGGAATTGGACATAAGTGTAATGGCTCTGTAAACTTGTGAACCTGGACATCAAGTAAATAAGTATTTTAACAACCTTCACAGCACTGTGATAAACTCTGAAATAGCTTATTCTTTTGGTATTTTCTTAGCCCTGCCCCATAGACTAAAAGAAAAAAAAAACTTCAAAAGGTTATCTGCTGATATGAAAATTTTCTGAACAGAGTTCTTTTTACTAACTAAAAAGGAACAGATATTTCCACTATTCAGAATGTTGTAAAATAGACTTTTCTAACTGTGTAAAAGAAGGATGTGTCTTCTCACAAGACTTATTCAACTTATACAGTGATGCGATCCTGAAAGAACTGGATGCTACCATGATTCATTTGATAAGCAGACAGAGAAAGGCAACTGTAAGAGATTTTACAGAAAATGAGAAGAAAGGACTAAAACTTAATAGCAAGAAGACAGAATGGTTGTTAGCAAAAGGGAGAACCCAACATGCAAATACAAAATTAGAGATAGCAAAACCCTGAAATCTGAAGGTACATTGGGGTAGAGAAAGATGCCTTTCAAAAGCTAAGCAAAGTATTAAGAATAAGAGATTTGTTAGAAACAAAGAAAAAATTACTGAACTATTAGGTAATGTCAATTCTCCTACATAGCAGCAAATGCTGGAAATCTCACAGATAAAGCATTTGATATTCACAGAACAGACTGAAGGCAAGAGGGACATAGAAAAACAGTCCACAAGCTATCTAGCAAGCTTGAGAAAACAGTTGACAAAACAGAGTTTAGGAGAGATAGCAAATAGACAAGCTTTGAAATAAATTGATTCTTTTACTAGTTGTTACATTGGTATTTATATAATTATCCTGAAAGGATTTGCAAAGCAACTATACTACCCAAGCCAGGGAAAATTGCCTATTGCTTTGTGAGTACAGTTTGACTATATCAAATACGTAACAATGATTAAGTACAATGCTTTCTTGAATTTCAAAACTTTTCTTTAATGTAGCATTTTCAGCATTTTAAGCCATTGATAATTTTCATTAAGGAAGATCATACGTACAAAAATATTTTTTTAGAAACAAGAAACATTCATATTAATTATTTTCTCTGGAGAAGAAATACATTTTTTTTTTTTAAATCTATTTTTCTGTATTTTCAAATAAATGAATTGGAAATAAGTAACACAGAAACACATGTTAATTACACTGTCATCAGTGATAATATTATGAAATCTTTAATTTTTAAATTTGAGAAAAAGCTTTCTCCAAATAAAAAAATATCGACATTTTCCCATTTCTTAGGCATATGGATATGTGTATGCTCATCTGCTGTCAAAATGTTTGCTTTACTTGCCATAAAAAATTACTTCACATTTTTTTTTTATTAGCGCAGACACCTTTATGATGAGCCATATTTCATGTCAGAAACGGTTTCCCATGCCTATCTTAGATTCACAATGACTTGGTTACATAATCAAAATTGTCTTTTTTTCAACATTAACTGGAACTCAATTTCATGGCTAAAATGCACTATGCCATATGCACTGTAACAAACCATCACTATTCCTTTGTATTCTATTGGTGAGATGTAAGTTCCATTCAGGCAGCTGCCTCCCACAAACCGCTGCGTAAACTATGCTCCTTACTCTACCTTGAGTGATTCTGAGCCTTGTACAAGGTAAACATCATTTTTTTTTCAAAAAAGAAGAAAAAACATCCTACTCTTTACACTTTCTGCTTATCTTTCTTTTTCTATTCCTCCTAAATTTTTATTCCCCCATTCCACCCTCTGACACTTTTATTTTTCCCCTGTCTTTCCTTTGCCTCTTCCTGTCACTCCCGCTCTCAAAGTCTAATTTGGTGATTTACTGTTTCCGCCAATCAACATAAGGTAAATCTGTTTGGTAAAAGCAAAAACTGCTTTTAGGGAAATTGTCTATGATGGCGATGAAATGAAAAAGAGCATTCCTTTGCCCAAGGCATTCAGATCACAAGAATTGGAGCATTTTATTTACCTATTTATTTGTATGTTTTTGTAAATACGGAGATTGTTGGTCTTGGTTGAAAAGACAAAAAGCAAAAAAAGTTGGTCAGCAACAGAAAAATTTATAATGGTTAAAGGCTTTGGTTGATGTATAAAATTTGGCAAAACAATTGATAGTTTCATCTCTTAATTGGTCAACTCGTCCTCATAATAACCATATGAATTATCCAGATGAATATGTGTTCAGTAAAGAATCAGCTGATACTAGTCCTGATCATCTGTAGAATAAATTCACTGCTTCTTATTAATGTTCAATAAAGAAAAAGTAAAAATCACTTTCATCATTTCATAGCTTTTTTTCGATTTTTTTTTCTTTTATCTCAGTTGCAGTTCTTGTGTCAAGTTTAAATTTGGTAACTGTTGGTGCCATACCATTGTATAGTCTCCATAGGTGGGCTTTTCAGTTCCTGTTGAAGATGAAGAAATTTTAATTAATAAAGATAATTGTCAATTAGAGATATTTTCCATTTAAAAGTCGGTGAACACAGCATGAATGTGTATGCTCTTGTCTAAAACTATTGTCTGTTAATTCTGTAATTGTTGGGTGCTTTAGAATTCTTTCTAGATGTTAAAATAGGCCCAATTCAACAGAATGCTTCTTAGAAAGATATTTATATATATATATATATATATATATATATATATATATATATATATATATATATATATATATATGTATGTATAAGGAGGTTATAGTTGCTCCAACAAAAGAAACATATATATTTTAAAGAGAAGAGAGAAGCTGCAAACATTTTGTCAATAATGTGGATTTTTTTAAATATATATTATCCTTTATTTAGCATATTTTTTTGCTATACACGTTTTTGGTTTTGCTACCTTCATCAGGCAAAGAGTGGTTATTTCCACATATTATTTAAAGGAAGAAGTTTTCCTTATGTTTTCTGATGTTAAACCATTGTCTTTTGTGTGTAGTCATAATCCAAATAAGAACAAAGATCTCCTTCCTTCACCCTTTCTCTGACCAATCCTAATTTTTTTATACCCCTTAAGCAGAAGAATATTTTCTCCACAAGTCCATGAAAACATTTAGTTACATGTATTCTTTTCACTTCTTTATTAAGATAAAAACAATGTAAGATTAAACTTTGTCTGGCTCTGTCCTAAGACTATTGAGTTCTGTATTTAACAGTCAACAATAATCTGTATTTAATAGGATTTACATTTCCTTTAAGTAATGGTTTATGTTGTTTGTGCATGCAGGTGTGTATAGATATTAAAGAATAGATATCAATCTAATGTTTATCCATTGCTTGTTTCTTCTAACTTCCATTTCAAACCTATGTCCAAATTTTGGGGAAAAGATGCAACTAGACATACCCACTAATACAGTTTTAGCTGTTAATTAATCTGTCATACGTTTCTGTTTGATCTGACTTTATTATATTTTTATATATTAAAACATTATGGAAATAAAAAAAGAAAGAAGCAAAAAACCTTTTTTAAACAGTTGTTATCAACATCAGCGTACTTTCTGTTTTATTATTGACAATGTTGAATGTCTTTGTAATCTTGCTGTCTCAAATAAGAGGTTTTCTCAGCTGAGTAAATATTTCTGAGAACATGTATAAAACACCTTTTTAGCCTTTAATCTTTGTTCAAAATTCCTTATATTATGCACAAGAAAATATGGTATAAATAAAGCTAGTATATATTGCAGTGAACATGTAACACAACATTAATTGTTCAGATCTAAACTGTAAGGCAAATGCCATAGATATATATATTGCTATGATGGGCCATGCTTGACTCCTGTTTTGGTTAGTAAAGTTATAAATATATTATATAATATATATATATATATATATATATATATATATATATTATGAAATGGACAAAGTCCGACAATTATTTTAAGACATTTTTATGTTAACATTCTTTTTATAGACACAAATGTTGTTTAATACTGTTTATTATAAACAGAGCATTTACTTAAATATTTGTATCTATAAAAGAATGTTAAACGTAAAAAATCTTATATATATATATATATATATATATATATATATATATATATATATATATAATCGACTCTCCGTCGAGATTCGACGTATGAGGGTCAAGCAGATCAGTTTCCAGGAAACTGACAGTCCAACACCGGCACATGAGATTTGATTATAGTGGTGAAGGCTTCGTGCAGGACCATCCACACTTTTTGAAGGGACGAATACAGAGACCTGGTGCACCGAATGCCACGAGGTTCCCAAACGACCCTCTGCAGGTTTTGAATTCAGAGTTGTCCTTCTCCTAGACCAGTTGCCATCCAAGGCTATAGAACCCAGTCTGTCCTGCTATTTTACCAATAGCTGGAGGGAGAGGAAGAGGATTCATACCTTTCCCCAGGGTATTACCACGTAAGTGAATGTAATGGATTCGACTGGAATTCGAACTCGGCTCTGCGATTCCTCAATCCAAGCCGCTATCCATTACTCCACCGTGCCAGAAAGATGTTGTTGTACAAATTGAGTAGATGCATGAAAGTTCTCGTAATGTGGTTGTTAGTAAATATTTTTTGGATTGTGTTGGTGAATGTATAGATTATTTGCAAGTGATAAATAAATTTATCAGTCAAAGTATTTCTGGAGCTTCTCAATTCCGCATACTCTCCTTGTAAGGGACCAGGTGAAAGAGAACGTCTGTAAATATTCCTGCCAATAAGACAGTTTCCTTTTTTCTACGGAATCAAGGCAGTTATTTTTTTTTTTATTATTAGGTTGGTGCAAAAATAATGACGTAATAATGTCGTTTTTTTACAATAAAAAATACGTCAAAAAATGACATTATTACGTCATTATTTTTGCACCAACCTAATAGTTCTCATGATTGCAAGATCACTACACCATAAAAAGTAGAATTTTTATGTTGCTCATGCCAATTAGATAAATGCCAAAAAACATTGTAATTTGTACCAATGATCACAAAATATTTTGTAGAAATTTCAAATGTATTTTAATAATTTAAATATCTTCATTGAAGTTTTTATTTTATTTGTAAAAGAACTATCATAAAGTTTGCCACAAAAACTTAGTTTTGCATGCAGCAGGTTTTTAGACTGTATTTAATGTCAATTTTATTATCCAATTATTCCATGATTGAATGCCGTCAGAAGAAAACTTAAACTCTCTAATTAAAAATCTTTTAAAAATAAAGAAGTCATGACAAAAATTAATTTATTGATTAGTTAACTGGATTTTAGTGAAACTTTATTTTTCTCTTAAAATCCAAATACCAAAAGATAATTTTGTTTAGAGCAAATTTATGTTACTTGTCAACTCGGTTCAAATGTCAAGTAGAGATTGAGTCAGCTTCTTTTAATCATATGTAATTAATGGTAATGGTATGATTAACCATTTCCATTCAAGAAACATTTGGCATTCACTGACTGAAGAGTTAGCATTACTGTCAGTTGAAATTCATAAGAGAAAATAATTCTCAAAAATCTAAATCTTATTGTTTTTTCTAGTATTGTTGGGAGTTTATTTCCTAAGTTAGGACCAGAAATAAAGACACAAGAAAGAAATTTAGTTAAACAAATATATTAACAGAAACAGTAATACAAACATATACAAACGAGAGTGTTACAGCAAGAATGCTCAGTCCGACTGTCAGAGCTGACTGCTGGAAACTTCACCCTCCAAAAAGGCAGTACCTTCTCCTAGTTATAGCTCGGAGAGTCCTTGCTTGCATGGGTAAATTACCATTACACTAAGTCATTTTAAATGTTTCATGTGTTAGCTGATGACCAAAAATCGGAAAAACTGGTATTACCCAAAGAGGTAAAAGTATTGGATGTGTAGTTGGTGTAATGATATTGGCTTGTAATAGAAAATTGAGGAGCCAAGTTCAAGCTCTATTTGTGTTTACATCCACTTAGGTGCAAATACCATTGAGAAATATATGAATCCAACTCCTTTTCACTCAGCTATAAGTTTAATACTAGAAGAACAAGACTGAATTAAAAAGAAAAATATAATACTTTCATGGTGATTGTTCTGATAAACTCTCCTTTACAGTATCCTAGCCTCTTTGAATTTAAACAAGTTCTAGATTTGTGCCAAGATCTTGACATTTTACTGTTGAAATGGCAAGATGTAACCATAACTACCATGTTAATTGTTTCTTCCCTCACACTTCTTGATTGTGGAACTCTCTTCTGATTTCTTGTTTTCCAATCAACTTTGATCTTCAAAAATTTAAATGTAATTTATCTTCTGGCTTCTTAATTTTTTTTTTCATTGTTCTTACTTCTTAATAATGTTTTCTTATATATAAAAATGTTATTACCAAGCAAATCTAAGTTCTTGTTCCAAACTCAAAAACTTAGTAGATATAGCAAGTCCTAATAGGCACTAAATTACAAACAACTCAAACACTGTAAAATTTTAAAGGTAAAATGTTTATTACATAAGTACGAAAAAGCTACAAATACAAAGTTTGCACAAAAATTTTCTTTGGTGTGCCTATTAAAGAAAGATAACAATTTCTGATAAAAAGGATTACCATAAAAAAAATGAAAAAAGTTACAGTTTGAGATAAGACAAGAAAATGAACTAGACTGGTGCCTTAGAAGAAAGGACTAAACATCAATTGTAAAAAGACAAAATGTGTAGTAGTCAAAAAGAGAAAAGCCCAAAATGTAAACTACAATTTGGAGACCTTGAAATCAAGCATGTATAAAAATTTAAATATAGATATTTTAATAGAGAATATAAAATGTGTCATTGAAATCCAAAGGCACGTTGAAATAGTGAAAGATGTCTTCCAAAAACTAAGCAAAGTATTAAGAAATAGGGAATTTTGTTAGAACCAAAGACAAGACTACTGCTGTGTAATATTAGTCTTTCTATATGGCAGTGTATGTTGGACAATCTTCATGCAGATGAAGAGACTTGATACAACAAAAATATGGCTCTTCAGAAGGAGGCTGAGAATTTTTTAGGGAAAATTAAACCAAAAAGGACACTCATACTTAATCTTGAATCGGAGAGAGAAAACTGAAATTTCTCAGATGCATAATGAGAAAAGAGGACTTGGAGAATCTGAGATTGAAAAGATATATTGGAACCAAGAGGTACAGAGGAAAGCAATGAATATCCTACCTAAGGAGCTTGTGTAAATGATTAGTAGAACAGGAATTAGGACAGATGACAAAACTTAATAAGAGCTACAAAGTAGAGGAAGCTGTGGAGAACGATAGTTGCACATGTTCTGAATGGCATATAGAAGATTTATAATGAATTAAGTATGTTGAAGTGAATTTTTTCAAGATCTCAGATTGTTCAGAAAAGGTTTTAGAAGAAAATTACTAGTTTATCAGTACAGAGATTTATCTACCAAAAATTATGGTGAGATGCCATTGGCTCAAATCTTGTATCCGTTGGCATTCCTGTCAGAAACCATCTGTAAACTTACTGGATCAAAGTTTGCATGCAGGATTTCTTTGATATCTGAATCAAAAGTAAGTCTTCCCTAATGCAAAATTCTTTGCACATATCTTGATGTCTTTTTTTTATTGCTATTGTTTACCTAATTTTTTAGCTTCTGGGTAAAAAACAAAGAATAAAATATTTATGAGATATAATACTTTAGACTTTATATTGTCTACTCCAAGAAGTTGCTGATATCAGCTCTTTGTAAAAGAATTTCCCCAATGGCCAATTCACAAGCTGTGAAAAATTTCCTCAGTGTTGACTTTTGGTATTGGTACCTTTTTCCTTTGGGAATTTATGGATGCTTATATAAAGATGCAGTGTGTGAATTTACATATTTGTGTACCTTGATGTGTGTATATATATATATATATATATATATATATATATATATATATATATATACGTACAAGGGATGCTTTGAAAATAATACCTTCAATTCATTTTCATGGAAACTACACCAGATAAAGAGAAAAAATACCAGTGTTAGATAGGACACATCACCCTCCACTTGACTGTGCTCACATCCACTCTGTGGTCTCTGTAAACAATCAAAAATAAATATCAAGGAGTTATTTTCTCTTTCAGGAATTTAGTTCAGTCACACTTTCATACCAGGAACCATTTTGTCAGATGAATGCTCAGCTGATATCTGTAAAAAACAAAAAGAGAAAATCCTTTATTATTGGTAAGAATGTTCAATCTCCTCTGTTATATCCCCAATATTCACTTCTGGTAGCAAGAAAAAACAGGAGGTAATACTTCTAGAGTGACGTTTGTACATGTTTTTATATCTATATACATAAATATACATAAATATACATAAATATATACATACATAAAGAGATAGAAAGAAAACATTATGACAAGGTGACCTCAAATGAGCAAAACGTCTAGAATGACAAACATAAAAACCAACTAATATTTTTCAAACTAACTATTGACAGGGTTTGGTATGCTGGTCTTCTACATAAGTTTCAGGGATAAGGTATTACAGGATGATTACTTGATTTAATCCAATCATTCCTGTCTAACCGTGAAATGAAGATTGTCCTGAACAGGTTCTCTTCCAGCTCCTTCATATGAATGCTGATGTTCCTTAAACTGTTTCTGATCTTCATCAATGATCTGCCTGATGTCATTAGTTCTCAAGTAGGCATCTACGCAGAGAACACTAACCATTTACTTCTGTCTCAGTAGTAAATCCAATACTGCTGACAAAGTTAACCTGGCCATTGGTCTTGAATATGACCTATAATCTGTGATTGGCAGGAAATGGCTTGTGAATTTTAATGCATCCAAAACGAAACTGCTGTCATTTGCTCATCATATAGAAACTTCCCTGCTTCCTATCAGCATGGTTGATGCTCAACTCCATGAGAATATCTCACTGCACCTTATTGGTGTCATGTTTGCCCCTGTCCTGGTGTGGAACAACTTCACTGAATCATTAGCTGTATCTACCACAGAGAAAGTTGGTTCTCTGTGTTGCACCAAAAGTTTTTCCTCATCAGAGTCCATCCTTCACATCTACAAATCTACTATTCATCCATGCACTTAATACTAGTGCCATATATGGTCTGGTGCCCCCCCTGTTACTCTCGAGGTTCTGGATAAAATCCAAGGACTAATGTGCAATGTGATTGTCTCAACTCCAGTTACTTTCTCATCAATGTAATGTGGCTTCCCTCCGTCTGTTCTATATTTTCATAGTATCTGCTCTGACAACCTACATTCACTGGTGCCCCGACTTCATGAATTTAAGCATGCTTCTAGGTTGGCATCTCTATCCCAGCCTTTTATTGTCAAAACAGTTAAATTTAACTGCCTCTTCTACTCCAACAGCTTCTTATCTTGCACTTCCCAACAATGGAACTCCCTTCCTCTTACTTGCGTCCCTGATAATTATAATCTTCAAAAATTTAAATGTGATGTCAGTCGACATCTTCTGGTGCCTTAATCCCCATTCTTCTTTTTATTCTTGAATGAAAATATGCTGCCTAAATATACAATATATATATATATATGTATATATATATATATATACAAACACATGCACACATTCAATATCCCACACATGTGCACACACATACAGGCATATGCACACAAGCTAAAATCAACCTAACACAGAAATTATCATTTTTAACTAAATATAAAAGTAACAAAAATGCGAATATGAAAACACAATTGCTGATACCTCCTGATCAGTGTACACAAAGGTTCATCACTGAAACTATGGAGTAGAGGTGACATATATAACATCAATCAGCTAAGGGACATTTTGTATTAATCATATATATATATATATATATATATATATAGCATACAGTGAGCACTGGTGGTCTTAAAACAGTGGTCAATGTAAAAGAATAGCTAAAATTTATAACATTAATAAATATACATTTTGTTATATAGGAATAAAGTGCCACTGCCAACACTTGAGGTTGAACATCATCAGTGAGAAAACACAGGCAATCCCATTATTGAAATAACTAGACCACGTGACCATAGAGGAAATCCATAATTAGGAAATCGCATGAAGTCTAATTGATCACCATTTCTAGTCTATCCTCTATTAATATACAGACTGCTGTTCTGTACTCTATTTACTACATTATTTTTCTATATGGATTACTATTCAGATCACTATACAGCAAGTCCTATCAGTGTGAATGCTATCTGAAGGCATCTGACACCAGTATTTGTTGGCATTACAAAAATAGGAACGAGTGTTTATAGACATCACAAAACATTTACTCCTTATCATTTGCAGTTACATGAATGTGGCTATATATATTATTTATCATATGAAATTAAAATAAGAAGATGTTAAAAACTGCTTCACAAATTTCAGTTGTGCTTCCTCAGGTGATGGTAAATAACTGGTGAGTAAATAATTATTTTTAAATCTCAAAAGCAGAATACCCTCTGAATGAGATACCAACAAATCAAAATTAAATTAGGCTTGTGGGTTTGCTCAGACCTATGCTAAATTCAAAAATAACATAAAAAAAAAAATTGTTCTTATCCCATACCTGGAGATAGATAAGGGTTGAGAATTGTTGACGGATGTCTGTGGGGTCCATGGATGGGAATTTTTTTTTTCTTTTCCAGTTACTGATTGCCATTTATTTCTGCTTATTTGCAATTTTTACTTTCATATCCCTGCCTAATTGCCTACTTATGAATGTAATTTCAGAGGGCAAAATGTAAAGTAGTATTGTAGTAATCATAGTATTGAAAATGTCAATACTAGTATTAATAGGTTAGATTTGAGTAATATTTAACAGATAGCAATTATGTGTATAGGTTACTTAATTGTGTAGTTAGATTATTTTTTTAGGCTAATGAATTATTTTAGCTGATAAATCACAAAATGGAGAAGGAACTTCAAATAAATAGTATGAGTTAATTTTGCAATGGCTAGTTTTGTAAAAGTAAATTAATGGGGGTAGAATTTATGAATGTGTGCTCAGGTATGTATATGTGAGTACATTTCCTACATTTATATGTAGATGTGTGGACGTACTTACATGTATAAAATTTTTTGTGAAATTTTGTTTAAGAGTATAAGGTAAATGTAGACTTCAAGATTTATCTGATAGTAAGAATAGCAAATAATTACTTTTTTTTGTTTTCTTTTAAGAAATGCTGCTGCAAGTGGTAAGTTAGACTAATTTTGGGGGAAGCATAAGTGCTAGTATAGGATAGAATTGGGTTGTGTGCAGGCTTATTAAGGAGTTATTATTGTTATGGTATTAGTATTTTAAACATATAAAACATTTGGATTAAACTGGGCAAGAAAGAGACTACTTTACTAAACTAGGAATCCATGAGAAGCAGCTTGAATTCAAACCAGATGAAATAAAAAGACACCAGTATATAGGAGGGGAGCGTGAAAATCATTTTTTTATTGGTTGGCACTGACTGATGTATGTCAATAAGAACAGTTGAACTCCAAGCCATTTTGGAATATTTTTTTTGCAATGTCAAGGTGTGTAGCATGATGCTTTCAAGGAGATGACCTGACTCATCTGGAGCCAGGTTGAGGTTACTGTTTGAGCCAATATGATGCAAAACCCAAAATTGGCAATAAGGACAGTATATCACTGAAGACCACCCTTGATACATCTAAAATGTATTATGCAAGTATATATATATATATATATATATATAATTATATATATATACACGTTTCATTAAATAATATAGACAAGTGTTGTCTATTTATTTTATATAAATTTTGTTCGTAACATCTGATAAGTTTGATAACATTATCATTAAACGAAGAAAGAAATTCACAATATTGATCCATATTTTTTTAATATAATCTAAGCTTTCAGCTTACTTAAGCCATTATCAAAGATGTAAATTACAAACATTTTAAACAATATACGGACACGACAGTGATGATAGTCTGTCATTGTTTACATAGATAATCTCTAAGCAACGATAAACACGCATATAAGACGCTAGAAGTTTAAAATCGCACCGCATCTCATGACGTCACACATGACCACACGAGAGTGAATTGGAGAATGAAGTATGGAAACCTGTTGGTATAAACCAATTATAGACATTTAAGAATATTTGTAGAGATGCCATAATTGATTTTGTTTAGGTTGGGTTTTAACTGTTTGATGTATAATGCTTCAAGGATTTTTAGTTTTTGTCTATTGTTTTCATGTCGAAGTATAATTGTGTTTTTGACAAGTATTTTACAGAATTGTGTGTGCGGGCAGGCATGTTGTTTTAAATGCCTAAAAATGTTAAAAATTTATAAACTATGATTAATTTAATTTTTTTGCTAGGATCTGTAGTTGATATATTAGAATTTACTAATTAAATTAATCATATACTACACTAAATCTAGTATATCCAGCTTAATTCTTCGCAATGGTTCTTCTCCCCCAGTTAGCGATTTGCAAAAAACCAACATAGTTTATAAATTCAAGTGCCCTTTGGGAGAGTGTATCTCCAACGAATTAAATAATATTTATGTTGGTCACACCACAAACTCGCTTTCACGATGCTTGACACTACATTTTAATGAAAACTCTAACATTTTTATTTGTTCATAGTAATGTAGAACCAGTTACATTTTTTGATAGAATAGGTAACAGAAATGGTGTGCATTGTGCCATGAAATCTTTGAAATATTTCTCAGGTTTTACTATCTGGAGTAACATCAATTCCTAAGGACAGTATGAAAAACATCATTTGAATTCAAACTTTTAGATTGGCTACCACCCAAGGCAAGCAGGTTCTGCTCTTTAATACAAAGGAAGATGAATTCATATCTTTAGAAGAAAGTGAATAAAAGAGAATCTTAGAATGCCAATTCTTGCTGTGTTCCACCTCCACACACACTGATATGTGTTTTACTTTTGAATTTTGTGTCATAAGCAAATAAAAAAGGTGAAAAATTTTTTAATTGCTAAATATTCATTCTTTCTTCTTTCTTTTTTTGTATACAAAATTCTTAACTGAAAAAAAAACTTAGATTAATTAAATTATAGTACGTCTGGCAAGTATCAAGAATGTCTTCAAAAATTTTCTTTAGTTTTTAATTTTCTTACTTAATTTGTAGTTTTCATCCAAATTAGGTGATGTTCTCTTTTCTCAAATTTAGAATCTAAACAAGTCACTTCAGGGTCCAAATGATCTAGACAATTTCTTTTTTTCTAAGAAAAAAAACAAAAAAACTTTAGAATCATCAAAAATATAACTTAAAAATTTCAAAGGCAACAAATATAGACTGAAAAGTTTCATTTTGAATAATAAACTAATTTTTTTGATTAGATGCAGTCTGTGTTCAATTTACAAACAAAAAATTAATAAAAATAAAAAAGACAAATAAAATACTACAAAAAATTTAAACTTTATGACCAGATATTTCACATATTTTTTCAGTTTAACTTAAAAATAAAATATTGTTTCTGTCTAAAAGAAACTTTGATGTTCATCTTTAACAATAATTTACATTAAAAAACAGGTAAGAATTTGAGTTCAGGTAACTAAAAATATTATTAAATGTGTGAGTTACATATTTTTTAATTAAAAGAAGAATTGGTGTTTTTTATCTCGTAATTTTCACCCAATACAAGGCCCAAGAGCCATTCAAGGTAGAGTACTAGATATGTAGTGTTGTATGAGCATAAGAAAGGACAAGAAGTGTGGTTCATGGGACTATGCTGGAAGGATAATTCATTAAACCTAGACAAGATCAAGATTGTATTGATTGGGAAAACATCCTGCTGGAAGTTCATAAAACAGCAGTTCTTGGGAAGAACCTGTCCAAATGGATTTTGCTTTTTACTATGGGAATCTGAAGGTAATAGGGATGAACAGCAAACAAATTCTATAGTAAAAACAAAATTATAAGTTCTTTCTCTATTTTTTGGTAATTGATTCATTTCTTTTTTTTTATGGTTTATCAACCTTTTACAGCTTTTTTTAAAGCCAGAGTAGATTTGTAGATTGTAAGAATTTTTTAGAGATAATAATGATTTATTGTTACAAATCCTAGTAATTAACCCATAGCTGGTGGATTCATACCTTCCCTCGGGGTATTTGCAAATATAACAAACCCAACTATAATTGGAACTTGGCTCTTTGATTTCAAATTCCAAGTCATTATTCATGACACCACCCAGAAATCCAAGCTTACAGCACCTGTTATTCCCAAGCAGTCACTCATCTAGGTACTAACCAGGCTCAAAATTGCTTAACTTTGGTTATCATACGAGAACTGGTGTTTCACTGTGATAGGCCTGTAAACCTTTTGTGGTACAAAAAAGATAACTTAGCAGAACAGGCTTGAAGTATCTTTGTCTGAAAGGTGCTATCCAAAAGTTGGGCAGGGGATTTGATTATGAAAAACTTAAAATCAATAAATATTATCAAAGCATAATTTCATTTTCCCAGTGACCCCTTGAATAATAAATCTAGATGTGTGTTTGAATATAGTCTTCTTGAAATATGTGTCTGTTGACTGTATCATAGCAATGAATAAAAACGTTCTTTTGTATTTTGTTCAAGTTTCATATAAAGCAGCAGTTAGTGACAGAATTGTTCATACGAGAAGTTTGTACAGTAAGGGAAATTTAAAGACATATTAAAAAATTAAGACCTTGCAATAACTTAAATTATGCATCTGCAGAATGATGCTTGAGGGTGATCTTTTCGTTTAACAACTTGACAATGTAAGGTTGCACTGCAGTCAATAAATATTGAGGGACTTTTGATTGTTCTTAACATTCAAAGAAGCATTGAAAAGTTAATCTTTCTCATTTCATGCTGAAGTTGTACATGTGAGCTTGTTGAAAAATAAATCTATAATTTTAAAGTGGAATAAACTTTGATAACTGAATAATTATTTTGTCTGTTCTAAAACTTGTTTTATACCATTGGAGACCAGATTTAGTGAACTAACCCTCAATAATTTTGAAAATAAATAAATTTTATTTCATTTTGATACAAGTTAACTTACTACTATGATATATCACTATTACTATCACAAATGTTCCAACAAATTAAAATTCTTCTTAGTATGAAGAACTCAGACATTCATAGCTAGGACCCACCATGTGATATTTTTAGTGGAAAATCATCCCCATCTCTTTGTATTCTTTTGTTTAGGAGTAAGGTCCACAAAAAGAGTAATCTTAGGTATGAAAATAAATTACATCCAGCACCAAGGCCTCGTATTGGGACATTGGAGCTTTTCAGGAATGTGGCACCACCTCTTAATTGCTGTATTCTTAGGTTCACCTTAACCCATAATGGTAGCACATTAGGGTCTCAGCTATGGGCAAATAGGGAAACACCAAGCAAAACATTATGAATGTATATGAATACATTTTTATAGTAAAAATACCCGCAATACATTTTATATAGTAAAATTACAAATGGTACAATTTTAAAGCAAAATGTCCAGCAATAGATTTTATAGTACAATTATCAATAGTACATTTTATCTGTAGTTGAATGCATGCAATTATATTCAAAATATATTTAGTTGAAGCCTTAAAATTGTGTTTGAAATATTTAAATTTCAGCATTATAGAAGTTGATATACCGCTAAACAAAATCAACCAACCAGCCATGTAGAGAGCTTCTTGGCCAGAACTGTTACTTTGTAGAAGAGACTGCCAGGAAGATACTTCATTGACCATGACAACCATAACCTCTTCAAGTCTAGGGTCAATCTATATTTATCCTACATATCCTCATAATATACACTTACTCCTTTACAACAATCTCACTCAGTAACTTCCTATCTTGAGTGGCCCTTGGCCTTGTATTGGGTGAACAAAAGTAATAAAAAAAACATTCTGTCTGTTCTAAAGATTGTTTTATAAGATTGGAGACCTAACTTATCTCTCAGCTCTAATTATATTACTTGGAATAATATTAAAATTATTAAAATTGATCACCAATTTTTTAGACAAAGAGTGCTGCTACCATGTTTGCCATGGAGATCAGCATGAAATAACAAAGTCTGTCTTTAAAAATGGTTTCCCTCAAAAAAGGGATATGGGTTCAATTTCTGTCAGAGCAGTATTTTTTTTTTGTAGGAGTTCTCAATCTAGGTTTGTTGTTATTAATGTCACTGTTTAAAAAAGAATAAAAAAAACAGGGAAAAGTTCTGTCTACTAAAAAGTAACATTTATAGCAATAAGAAATATATATAGCATGAAGATTGTAGTCAAGCATGAAACAGACTGTCGCCACTCAGTATTGATCTCAGTGTCAACTTTGATATTTACATTTGCTCTATCCTTGATATTGAGCGCTTTTATCCATAAACTAGCTGAATTACCTGCACCTTGCCAAATGTTACAAAATTTTCTTTTGTAAGAAAATGATGACTGATTTTAAATTATTATTATAATTTGTGGAGAAAAATGATGCATTTCAATATTACTCAATAATCTTGCCGATGTGACCTCCATCTTCTGGCTTTCTCCTCCTATATGTTGGACAGGAGTCATTCCTATGTTCAAATTTAAATTATGTTTAAATCAAAGGGAAAAACATTTTCAGTGTGAGTTTTTGCCCCCTGGTAACCCCCTTTGATCAAAATGAAATATACTTATCCTAGTACCCTGGGTAATTTAGTTTCAGAATACATATGCTTATGGGGTCTCTCTCCAAAATCCTAGGAGGAATTCGATAACAAGCAGACAGAGGCTATAACATATATATATAGCATACCTTAGAATTATATCTTTATCATATATATATATATATATATATATATATAGACCAAAGGAAAACTTATTTTAGCTGACATGTTTAATCCTCTGAAGGACTTTATCAAGGCAAATGTGTCAGGCTAAAATAAGCTTTCCTTTTGTATTTATTCATATTGTCCTTTGACAGATATGCACTATCTGAAATATTTACACACACAAACTCACAATATATATATATATATATATATATATAATATAAAGGAGGGAGAGAGAGCAATACAAAAAACAGAAGAGAGCCAATGAAATAAAGATTCCTTGCTGGATATGAAGATAGAATGACCAAAAAAAAATGAGCAGCAGATGTTGATGAAAGACATGAAAACACCGATATACATACAAATATTTTTTAATGGGGATAGACCAGAAAATAGGTAAATCAGAGGTTGTCATTTAGAAAATATCTTAAAATTTCTTTTGCATATAAAACTAATTTATTTTAGCATACCATTCAGGTAAAAAAAAATATGGAAATGCAAAAGGAAGATTGGAAGTGTTTAGGATAGGAATGAGAGGATACAGATAAAGTGAGTGAAGATAGAAAATAAATGAAATAATGGCTAATGTCTGCTGGTCACAAATGGAGATCATCTTTATAATTGTTGTTTAATTATTCAATTATTAATTAGAAGTAATTCTAGTTTTCTCGTACCACAGAAACTGGAGTGTAATTATGTATAGAAAAAAAATGAAAACCCAAAAGGAATGAATTCACACATTTTTTTGTTTTTTACTCAGTCAAAGGTAAGAGGGTTACTGAATGTGGTTATTGCACAAATAAGACAAGGAGATAGGAAGTAAAGATTATGAAGAGATGGAGAAAAGATAACAGTTGACCTTAGACTTGAAGAAGCTTATGGCCATTTCACATTGAAATAGTTCCCATATGATCACAAAAGCATGGATGTGCAAGTAGTGTAATGGATAATGGCTTGAAATTGTTAATCTTAAGTACCAATTCCAGTTATGTTCATTGTATTCACTTATAATTCTATACCCTTGTGAAAAATATCAGTCCACATCTCCCCACCCCCATTAAATAGTATAACTTGACCAAAATACTGTCGACTGGTGTATTTCTGTAGAATAATGCTTTTAAAGCAAGCAGTCTTGGTAAAGTTCTCAGCACTAAATTTTTGAGTGATTGATTGTTTTTATCAACCTTTTCATAGATTTTTTTAAAGCTAAAATATGTTTTTGGATTGCAAGATCAATTTTTTTTCAAGTGAACATTGTATTAACAATTTTTTGCGATAATGATTTCTCAATACAAGTTCTACTATTTAACGGTGGTGGGAGTGTTGTTGTCAAAGTTTCACAGAAGTTTTCCCTATACCTTTCCCAAGAGTATTTTCACATAAGTGAATATAATGAACCCAACTGGAACTCATCTCTCTAAGTTTCCATTCTGAGCCATTATCCATTACACCACCCACACACCCAAGCTTACAGCACCTGGTATTCTCAAACAGTCACCCATTTTGGCATTGACCCGACTTGATGATATTTGAGCTCCTGATCAGATATGAACTGGTTTTTCAATGTAATATGGTTCTAAGCCTCAGTATTAAGAAAAAATACATTAATAGTAAACAAATAGAATAAAACTTTAAAAACTTACCTTCCAATCTAGAAGTTTCATAAATTTTATTCTCTCATGAGGTAGTAGTTGAATTGAATTTAATATCTTGTATTACTTATGATCTTCATCCTCTCCCCTTATTCCCTTTCTCCCCTCTAGCAGTAACAGGGATGGCTGTGAAAGCACAGACTTCTGAAGAGTCGTGTGCAGTAGTCACAGATGAGTGTGGGTGGTGGATGCAGCTGGGCAGGTCGGGCTCTCCTGACAGCATGTTGCAGATCCTCTTCACAGTTGAACTTGAAAGTCTTGGTTCTTTCTCATATGAGCCTATGCCAGGAAAGCTGATTTTTGGCAATGGTTTCCCAGGTCTCAGGGTCAATGCTGGCCTGTGTTAGGGATGTTTTCAACTGATACTTGATGTGTTACTTTGGGCCTCTTTCTGCTAACCACTTCTCCTTGCAGGCTGATACATGGGAGTCAAATGAGATGCATTCTGGACATGTGACCTGCCCAGCAGAGGTGATGTTGAAGGATGGTAGCCTTGATGATGGGGAGAGACGCCCAAGAGAGGACATCGTTGTTGCTGATGCTGTCCTCCAACCTGGAACCTTTCTAAACATTTGATGTCCCATCAATACTAAGTCCATGTCTTTTGATATATGATAACAGTATCTGGTATCTGTTAGATATATTTCAACATATGATAGCCATTAATAAATTCAGTTATACTATCTTTAACCCCCTGATGTGTGTATAACTTGGTCAAGAAGATAGGCTTTTGAACATTTTATTGTATTTAATATATTATTTCATATGAAGAATACATGTTTTTGGAAATCCATGTTACAAAAATAATGGTCTATTACAAAGTGAAGAAAAGATAAAAACAATAACTAATTGAAGGATTTAAAAGTTAACTAAATAAGGACTAAAGAGTTAAACTTGGTACAACTATTACTGTAGAACTAATTGATAATTTTAGTTTAATAAGCCAAAGTAGAAATAAAATGTTTAAAAAACTAAGAACAAAGGAAAAATGAAATTTCAGATGACATAAAAGATTTGAAAAATATAAAATTTGGCAGTTATGTAATTAAATTCACTATTAGTTTTTTATTTCATATTAAAGAATTATTTATAAAAATAGCATATGGAACCTGATAGCCAGAATGTGTGTTGTTTACAGATGCCTTCCAATTTCTCTCAAGGAAAAGAAAACAGAAGGTGAACCAAAACATATAAATTTTCAGAAATAAGACAGTTTCTCTGGAACTTTCCTGATGAAAAATAGATAACTTTTAATTAAAAATAATTAATCATAAAGAAAAATTAAGTTAAAACAAATGAAAAGAGGGGGAAATATCTCATGTAATTCATTGGTTTACAGTTCAATTTTAAATTTACTTTGAAAAAGCTGAAAAACAAATATTTGTACAGAAATATTTTCCACTGAGAATTAATCCAATATTTTTTCACTCAACTCAAGGTGAAAAACAACTTCAAAAAAGAAAGACAAACATTTCTCTGAGCTTTTAAATTTAGTCTGAAATATATTTCTTAATTTTGGTAATATTCTAACTTTAATGAACTAATATCTTTTAAAGAATTGATCAAAAACAAACCTAAAATAAAAAAAAAAAAGAAAATTAGTATCAATATCTAATAGAATCCATTTATTAGTGTGGCTTCCATACGGTTTTGAAAAATTGACAAAAATGAAAATCTTGATTAACTAATGATTAGCAGGTTCGGAGAAGTTTTTTGTTTGGTACAAGAATTTCTCTGTAGATCTCCAACATTATATTACTATGTATATTAATATTTTATATTATATATATTAATATTATATATTACTGGTCGGCTTGATCCTCATTGTGGACCTCACTGTTAGGGTCAGGAAAAATAATTATAAATAATTGCTAAAAAATAATTAAAAATAATTCCTATATGGAGTATTTTCACAGAGGCTTGTATTTCTAATAAGTCGTCCTAAATTAGGTCCGATGTACAAAACGTTAGGAACTTGGAAAATAAGAGTCAATGGCGCAGCAAGCTGGTTGTGATGGTTGGTACTTCAAATGTCCGAATCTCGACTGACGCGCTCAAAACCATTCTGCCAGACTTGCCACTGCTACTCCTACTTATGATCTATGGGAGAGTCCATTACAATAGAATAGGTACCTAACACTATAGAAGAAGGAATTTTTTCCTATTGCCTCCCCACCCCTTTCTGAGTCTTATTATATCCCTGATATGATAACACCTTAACACAAAAATTGAATGGAATGGTGGATAGAAAAGGATTGACAAATATGCTTTATTCTCAGTTCTATGCCACTAAGTCATACAAAAACTATGTACAAACATCTACACTTGACCAACTTAGAGAAACTATAACACATGTATATACAACAAACAGTGTGTTTCTACTTGGTCCCTTAAAGTATTTTCAAGTTGTGTTCTTTTTTTTATATATTTTACATATGCCAGCCTAATTAAAAAAAGAACATAATTCTTTGTATCAAAATTACTTTGAGGGCCTACTAATAACAATATTACCAACTATAAACACACATAAAGATTATACTGAATCACCAACCTTTAGTGAATTCATTCTTAAATAATCTAACATTCTAACATATGTTTATCTAAAACAAATAGTATGTACTTTGAAACATTCCCAAATCAACATGCAAAAAAAAAAAGCAACAAATGTAATGTCTACTAGATACACACACTTACTAATACACATTATCATCTGATGCCCACATAAAAAAAAAATCTAGAATTATAATTGCATACATAAAACAATATTTATGGTTTTTCAGATTTTGGAATCCTTTGATTTCTTGAAATTTCATCTCTCCTTGAATTTGAAATGCCACAAATTATACAAATGTTTATTTAACAAGTCAAATGCATATGAAACCTGATTAACAAATGAAAATCAAACACAAAAGTAAAAATACTAAAATTTCTTCATTCTTTTTGTCCATATTTCATTCTTTGATGAAGCTTTTATAAAAGTGAAACATGTTAGATTTATAAACATTTTCCTTTTTGTTCTTTATCCTATCATTCTGTTGGATTCTGAACTATATTTGATCTGTCTATTTATCTCAGTTGGTTCAAATCTATCTACCTCAGCCTGTTCATATCCATCTCATTCTCTGATGAAGCTTTTATAAAAGTGAAACATGTTAGACTAATAAACGTTTACTATTTGTTCTTTGTCTTAACATTTCCTTATAAGGAAATTGCTAATATTATAATTGCCATCTCAATTTGGCAGCTTCTGATCAACTACATGTTCACTTCCAATTTATAAAATTTATATTATAATTATTTTTGAATGCTAATTATCACTATTAATATTAGCATATTGTCATTGGTATATCAAATGGAAAAGGTGTAGACAGAACATGGTTTCTTCCTTGAATCTTTCTTATTAAACTCAGGGAAATGATACTGTAATTAGCAGTTAATAGGCCTATTGTTTTATGTTGGGTCACTCTACACGCGCTATTGGTATCATGTAACCCAATACTATCTGCTGCATTTACTTGTAAGGAAAATAGATAAGCAAGACCAATCAAAGTGCAGATGAACCATGTTAGAGGGTCAATGGCCATCTTGCACAATGGGTAAGCTGGGTTTAATAGATATTTAATAGTGTGGTCATGAGATAGCATTGCTGGATAAAGGAATTACCTAGACTGCTCAACAATCCTGGGTATAATGATAAACTACATCCGGTAGCAAGGCTACTGATCAGGAGATTGGAGGTTTTGGGGCGCATGAAACCACCTCTTAATTTCTGTTGCACCCAGGTACACTCTGACCTGGGATGGGTTAGGATCCCAGCTATTGGCAAAGTGTGAATCCCCAGACAAAAACAAAACACTATGAAAGTAAAAAAAATAATTTTTATAATACCAGCAATACATTTTAATATAAAAAATTACCAACAATACTTATTTCTAGCAAAATTACCAGCAATACATTTTATAGCAAAATGACTAACAATACATTTTATCTGTAGTTGAAGACATACAATTGCATTCAAAATATTTAGATTTCGCATTGAATAACCCAGAGAGATGTTGATATGGCAATAAATTCAACCAAACAACCGAAATAAAAGAATTCTTTCATGACATTAATCCATATAATATCCTACAATTTCTCAAAGAAATCAAACTGTATTTCAAAATATAACTTCAACAAAACTACAACATAAAACACACATATCACTGCCTCCCGTAATTATTTTCACACAAACATTTATATGCACAAAAGCTGAGTATCATCTACCATGCATTCAGTTGTGAAAGCAGAATAAAATATATATTATTTTTATTACTCACAAGAATATTAAATTTTGGCATTAAATGATCCTATGCCGTTGAACAATTAAATCAACAGACGGCTCAACAGCCAAAGTGAAATGTTCTACAGTTGAATCAAAAGCCAGTTTCATGACCAAGATAATGATAATGTTTATAAGGATATCTAGTGTGGTTTTACCCAGAGAGGGATGGGCTCTGCCAGATCAACTTGCCCCAAAGATTTTATGTATTAATGAATACCTCCTTGACCTTTAACCCAGATATGTGGAGGAAATTGGCCAGATATGAAGTAGCCCTATGACCACAACTAAAGTCCGATGAGATGTAGAGCTACTTTCCTTGGACAAACATTTTCAGATTCAGATTATTTTTGATGAAGATTAATAAGAAAAGCAAATTCTTGTTTGACCAGATATTTTGCTTTATTCTTCAAATTAGAATATCACTGGATTTCAAAGATTGTTCATGATTTATTATTTTTAAACTATTAAAAAAATATGTCAAAAACGTTGAAGTCATTTTACAAGTTGATTAATCTTTTGCATGAAGAACTAAGGATTTTTGTCTTTGCAATGAACTCTTTTGTGGCATGTAAGAAAGAATTTTAATTTTTAAATAATTAAAATAAAAATATCTAAGCTCACATAAAACAATAGAAAAAGGTAATATATGAGCACCCACTTATCATGACTTAGTCATGATGTTAAGTACTGCCTCTTGTTACCATATTATATAACATCTCATTAGTAATTAGGGGAGATCAGGCTGTATGACTGATATTTTTTTTTTATTATGGACAATATTAAGGAAAAGGGTAACAACTAATTATCAGTTACTTACCACGGAATTATCTCTCTTGAAACTATATTTTTTTATTTAATTTTCAACTAAGTTTGAATTAATTAAAAATTAGAAACTTGTGGCTTGTGTGAGAAGGAAATAATGTTATTTTTAAAGTTTAAAAATTTTTCAACTTATAAAGATGAACAGAAAGAAAAACTGGTGACTTTGGTTAGACCCCATTGAGGTCGCTCTGACAGTGCATACAATTTTTGTCATCTCTGATGGTCCTGGAGTTGTGAGAAACAATGGTCTGATCATACCACTTCCTCTTTTCCTATAGGGTCTCAATGTAATGCCACTGCATACAGAGGTATGGTTTACAAGCCCTAGGTCAAGAGGGGGGTAACTAGATATATTCGAGAAGGTCTCTGCCCCCATTCACATTACCCGTGCTGTCTTTCTAGAACATTTGAGCAAAGAACTTCTCTAAATGCCATTTGCAATCTTCCAAGGAATCTCAGTTTTTGATATTTTCAATTATTCACAGTACTTACTTTGAAAACTTCACTTGTTGCAAGCCCAAAACTTTCATGATCATGTCACTTTGTGAGATATAGTTTCCTAGCTTTTCTGATTTTAATATGTTAGCTATTGTCAAGTAGGTCAACCATAATAACATGAACTTCAAGGCTGTTATCATGTACAAGACAATCAATATAAATGTGATTTGGCAATACAGTCACATTGAGTCTTTCCTTATGGCTGAGAACAGGTTTCCTTAATAACTTTGTGTTTTTCCAAGTTGAATATGTTAAAATTTAAAAAAAATATACTGATTTTTTTCTGTTGAATATGTTTAATTAGTTTCTTGATTAACAGATTCTCCCATTATAATGTATGTTAAATCTGTCAACTCTCCTGTGGAGTATGTAACCATAGGCTCAGTATAGTATGTCTTTTGACTGGTTAATGTAGCAAGTCAGATTAGAGATTCTTGCTCAATGTCGAAATAGTTTTTGATTCAGTGTTGTTGTAGAATTTTCTTCTCATTGGAAGATGGGATGAAAAAAAAAACAGCAGCACCAAAATCAAACACTAAAGGAGCTGAACACTGGAATATGACAGACAGGATACGAACATGACTTCCAAATGGGAGCACTACACATAGGCGATGAATGCCACTGAGACACCAGAAGCACAAAAAAGGAAGGATAAATTCCAAGCAATGTTGGGTAACATGAACAGAAATATTTGGTATTACATGGTGATCCCATTATATGGCCAACACAGAAAACTTCCAAACTAACTCTTCAGAAAATGTGACTGCTTTTATGGAGCCTAATTTTTAGCAATTGTCTAACGAAAGAATAATTTGCATAACTAACACCGCTCAACTCACTGTCTCAATTATCTCATGGGGAAGCTGGTAGACACTTTCTACCTAACAAGATATTACAGTGTTTACACCAGCTCTGTTCTGGCAGGGCAGCCATGTGCTGTCTTTCTTCTGAGACAGAACACTAAACATTGTGTCTTTGACTAACGGGGGTGGGTGCCATTATCAGTAGTGATTGACTGCTCCATCTGCATTTTATTTCCTCAACAGTTGTCCTTCTCCTTGACTGATTGCCAACTGAAGCAAGTTGGCAATCAGTCAAAGAGAAGGACAAATAAAATAAAGAAAAGAAGATATTAACCCCTAGCAATGGATAGAAGATATGGATTTATATCTTTCCAAGGTATTTGTGCAAAAAACAACCACAGCTAGTATTTGATGATAACCATTATAATATGCATATACTCTGTATAATAATTAAATTTTAAAATGAATGCTAATAACCTTGAAAAACAATCAGTGGAAAAATTATTTTAAGAATTTGCCAAGTTCGTAAATATCCTTAAGAAATTTATCTTAATTTGATATCTTTTTTCAAAGCTCAAATTCTGTTTGTTTATTTTGGAAAAAAGCTAGTTTTTTTTTCTTAGATTTTAAATAATAACCACAACTTATATGCTGAAGTTAACTTCAATAAGTTTACTTTCTGAGAATACATAACATTTGAAAAAGAAATGAAATTCAGAACATTCATGTAGAAGTGACTTGGTGGCTACACTAGTCTACTTGTGTGTCAGACTCCTTGCAAGCTAACCAATATTCTACAATTCACAAATATTTTAATTATTAGGCAATTGAGGTATTCTGTTTTCTCTAATTTTAAGAAGAGTCATGAACATTTCTAATACTGTTCGGACTTGTAAATATTTTCTTTCTTCTGGGGTCTGGAGTTAAGTTAAACAAATGTTGAAAAATGGATCAGCTAAAATGGATCAACTCTTCTGAATATAAAAAGGAGGTTGCTCTGCTTTCCAATATGTGTCCGTGTTGCATTCCGACATACCTTAGACAGCCAGATAAGTGCATTACGACAATCAAAACTCTGAAGTCCTGTTCACTAGCCGGTTTATTCAAAGCCAAAAAGAATTTATCTGGAGGCCTGAAATACCAGTGAAATGGTAATGTTATGGTAGTGGGTACATTTAAGAGGGTAAGAAACCAGTAACCGTGAGCTTTGACCCTGTGCATTATTGTGCCAGTTCTGATCATTGTCAATGGTTAAACAGGAAGTCATCAAAAATGTTAGCTAATCTGAACTAAAAAGGGAACAAACAAAGGAGAAGTAACAGAGCAAGGATATTTGAATTTCTGAATGATTCTAAACATTTGTCTATATTTATGAGATGAGGTATTATGTACATTATTTACATTATTCGAACTATTGCCCTCATCTTTGTCACCATGTTTATCACAATATTTCACTCGTCGTACGTTCTGGCCTTCTTCAGGTGGTTGGAATGTCAAACTGATCCCTCTATTTCACTCACTGGGGTATACTATTCTAGTTCTACATGTCATGTCTAATGGATGTTAGTTATCTCCTGTTAATTCCCCTCTCAAAGTTCTCCACCTCCTTAACCAGGTATTGAACTCACACTCTTAGGATCCTGTCACTAGATCTAACTGACGCCTTTATCTACTGTGCCATGTATTCTTAGGGCAGTGGAGAACTTTGAGAGGGGAATTAACAGGAAATAACTGACATCCATTAGACATGGCATGTGGAACTAGAACAATCTACCCCAGTGAGCAAAATAAAGGGTTTAGTACGACATTCCAACCATCTGAAGAAGGCCGGAGCATACAACAGCTGAAATGTTGTGATAAACATGGCAATAATGATGAAGACATTAGTTCGAATAATGTAAATAGTGATTCTAAACATGCCAAAGTAAAATGTTAAATTTAGTAAGTAAAATCAACAGTTAATTTTATTCATATTTCAGTATTTAGTTTTGTTTCACTATCATTTGTCATCTCTCAAACAAATTCAATCATCTCAGAACATTTTTTTCTTTCCAAGCAAAGAACTGTAATAGGGATCTTTTTCAGTTTCCAAGGAATATCTTACCTTTTTACAATATTTATATTGTTTGGACTGTTCTCATCTTTATTGTCATATTAATGATGTTTCAGCCGCTATACACTCTGGACTTCTTCAGGTGACATATATTGGAATTTTAAGCTGAACACTTTATTTAGTGTATGGGGGGAGATTGCTCTAGTTTCACATGCCATGCCTCTTCCAGATATGTCAGTTTCAGTAATTTTCCTTTTAGTAACTCAACTCTCCAAGTTTTTGCAGTTTTTCAGGTGATTGAAATTTTGAAAATTCCCTTTATTTCATCCACTGGGGTAGATTGCTCTAGTTTCACATGCCATGCCTCTTCCAGATATCTTATTTCCAGTTATTTCCCTTTTAGTAACTCAACTCTCCAAGTTTTTTCACTGCTGCTGTAGCCAAGTTCAGATTCCAGACAGATCCATTACATTCACTTACATGCTAATGCCCTTGGGAAAGATATGAATCCTCTTCTTCTCCCACCAGTTACAGCTGGTCAGACTGGGTTTTTTAAGCTTGGGTGGCAACCAGTCTAGGATAAAGTAACTCTGAAATCAAAACTGTATGTAGCCCTGTGTTGCATATGCTATACAGCTAAAGAAAAGTATCGTTCGCATTGGCTTGATGATACTGACTGTGGTTGACAAATGATGATGACTAAATAAAGGGGTCAGTTTGAAATTCCAGAAAAAATCACCTGAAGAAGGCCAGTGCATAATATATGACAGTAATGATGAGGACAACGATGTAAATAGTGTAAATATTTTTCTAATTTATGAAATTCACATTAAAAATAAGTGAATTCTAAAGATCAGATACAGCTGAGACCTTTGTACTTATTGATACAAAATATTGTTTAAAAACAACAAAAATACAGAGAATAATTCAAACAGTATATAATAAATAAAAAAGATAAACTTCTATGAACCTTTGACAAGGATGAGAAAATGATGTGTCATTTTTATTTTGACAGATCAAGAAATAAAACTGATAAAAGATTTCTTAAAAATTTTCCTTTTTATTCCGTTTTGAAAGATTAAGGCTAAATGTTTTGTTTATGTGCAAGGATGAATTTGATTCTTTTTTTATGCGCCATGTCCTTTCAGGACGTAAGTGATCATGACTCTCCACCTCCCTGTATCCCTTACAGCTTGCAGCAAGCTCGTTCCCTCTGCTTTCTCCCCCAGACCACATTCTGTCATTCACCTGCTCAAACTCGTCGGGTATGTTACACACTGCTTTCTCTTGTCTCTCTTTCCCTCTATTTGACCTGTGAGTATCAGATTCTCCAGGCCCTCCTTCCTCATTATGTGTCCCAGAAACTTCAGCTGCCTTTTTCTGATGTCTAGTATAAGCCTTGCCCATGTTTGCAAACTTTCTAAGACCTCATTGTTGCCCACATGCTCAGTCCATGATATCCTTAGCATCCTTCTGTAAAGCCACATTTCTGTCACCTTTCTTCTTCATCTTTGAGGAAATCATCCAACATTCGCTGCCGTAAAGAAGGACAGATGTCATGTAACAGCTCAGTATTCTTTTTCTTTGTTACCATAGAAATCCTCCTGTCTTGCAATACTCTGCCCAGCTCTTGGAATATGTCCTTGGCCATTCCAATACGTCTACGGATCTCAGTGTTACCATCCTCTGTCAAGATGCTTCCCAGATATTTAAACCTGTGTCTGCTTGATTCTAGTATTCCCAATGTGCTAATCACATTTCGGTCTCTTCCTGTTAATGAAGACTGAATTTGATTGGTCAGTCATAAAATAAAACTCTTCTCTATGTCGGTTCACTGCATCTGAACTGATCTCAAAAAAATTTTAGGTGACATTTTCAACTTACTAATGAAAAAAAAAATGATACTTTAATTAAAGAAAAGATAAAAATGATATATTTTTTGTTCTGAGGTTTCTTCCATTTTTGATGTCCTTTGACAATATAGGCAACCATGACCTGCAAGATTTTCTTATCCTTTGTCACTCTAAACATAGTTTGTTCTCTTAATAACAGTTCCACTTCCTGTTCTGCCATGCATTTACACAAGTTCATTATATAGGTTACTTGCCTTTTCCTTCTGTCTCACTTGCCTTCTATACATCCTGTGAGTTTCAAATTCTCTAAACCCTTTTTCTCATTTTGGGTCACAGAAATTACAACTGTTTTTGTTTCAGATTCTAAATATAAAAGTAAGTGCTAGGTATAATGATAAACTACATCTCTCAGCAAGGAATCTCATCAGGAGATTTGAGGCGTGTGGAACCACCTGATAATTGCTGTTGTTTCCAGGTTCATCCCCAAGTCTGGGTGGTTTAGGGTCTCAGCTATTGGCAAATAGTGAACCCTCAAACAAAAGCAAAACATTATGAAAATATAAAAGTAGGTTTTTATGCTAAAAATACTAGCAATTCAATTTTATGTGAAAAATTTCCAACAATACCTATTTATAGTAGAATTGCCAACAATACCTATTTATAGTAGAATTAGCAACAATACCTATTTATGGTAGAATTAGCAAGAATACCTATTTATTGTAGGATTAGCAAGAATACCTATTTATTGTAGAATTACCAACAATACCTATTTATAGTAGAATTAGCAACAATACCTATTTATGGTAAAATTACCAACAATATAATTTTAAAGCAAAATGACCAACAATACATTTTATAGTATAATTAAAGCACATTTTATTTATAACTGAATCAATACAATTATGTTGAAAATATATTTAGTTGAAACTATAAAATTTTTGAAATTGTTTATATTTCAGCATTAGCGGTGTTGATATGCTGCTAAACAAAATTAACCAACCAACTAAATATAAGTCATTTTTATTCTCATTTTCTTTAAAACTTTCTTGTTGCTCACATGTGCACGTTGTAGTATTCTCAGTATCCTTGTGTAGAATAATTTCACAGTTGCATCAAAATTGTTCAGCATTCCTTGCCATTGCCATATAATGGCCAGTTACTCGTTTTCTGAATACACTCATCTGTTTGGGCATATGTTTGAATTTGTTCAATACTCATGGATCCTACCTTTAGTTTATACTGTAGTTATCCTGAGCATACCTTAGTTACAGTTTTTAGGAGAGAGACCTGTATTCTGCCATGATCAGCAGTTTGGACAATGCCAGTATGATCAAAGCCTCAGTCATGATGACTTGTGATTTCATGCCAGCACAAACATTGTCAACTTCAGAATAGCTCTGTCTCCCCAATTTTTGGCCGAGCCCACAGGCTTGGAATGCCCACGTTAAAAAGGCCTTGTGCCACATGACACCCTCGTGGGGGGGGGGTGACTGAATATCATCTCCCCAATTTCACTCACAAGGCTTGGACCAGACAAACATCAAAGTCATGATGAAATTCGAACCAAGGTTTTATGGTCAGAAAGTGAATGTTCTAATTACTCAGCTATGTGCCCATATCACTGCCATATAGGAGATTGATATTACATAGCAAATAAACACTCTTTTGTTTGTCTGTGATGATATTTTCATGTTTCTCAATACTTTGTTTTGCTTTTGAAAGGCATTTTTGTTATTCTAATGTACCTTGATTACTGATACAGATGGCCAATTTTGTTAATTTAGTATTAAAATACTTCTATCCTATTTTCAATTCTGTATATAATTAGTTCCTATGTGGAATATAAATAAACAAAATATATATAATCTACCAACTCCTAAAACCAGTGACACAACTACATTCATTAATAACTGAAAAAGATTACCTATCCCAAGGGTAAATCACAAGTTGCTGCCCAAATATATCTAACATTATTTATCAGCTAAATGGCACATCATTGTTTATTTTATGAGGTAATTCATAGATTCTTGAACTGTTCTCTTGGGCCCTATGCCTAAGTAACTTTCAGGTCAGTAAATTTTCCACTCCGGTATATGAGATTAATAAAGGTGCTTCTGATATGTAAATGAAATTTCTGTTTATAATCTTGTGTCTGAGAATACATTTGGTTATAATATTACAAATTAGACATTATTAAACTACTATTCTCTGAAATATAATGTTTATTATGTTAACACAAGATAAAGTTTGATATGATTAAAATTAAAAGAAAGTATTTAAAAAAAATATTAATGATACGTTTAAAAACATCCAATATTATAGATTTTTGAAAAGGACCTGCTATTATAGTTTTTCTCAGACTCTGATGTAATAGCTTTCTACCTGATAAACTGATTGGTATGAAATATTCAAACAAAGTATGTAGGCTGTAATTTGTGAAAACCAGTTTTGATATTTTAAATGTTATTTTATTCTGTTGTCAATGTTTTTGTTTGTAAAGATATAATCATAACAATTGAAATAATCTGTGAAAAATTGCTACCGTGGTTAGTTTGAAAAGTTACTTACGAATCTCATTGATTAGTTCATGGATATTTATTTTCTAAATTAATTAACTTTTGAAGATTTTTCAAATTGACCTCTCCTACTTGCATAAAAATGTATGCATCACTTGCGTATCGGAACGGTTTGCATGGACAATGTGGAAAACTTCCCCAAATACTTGTTCACCAAAGCCATGATATATAACCTGATGAAAAATAAAGTTGTAGCATCCTGAAAGACATTGCTGATTTTTAACTGGGTTCTGTTTGTGCACAATACGGAGATCCCACGTTAAACCGGCCTTGTGCCACATTATGCCCTCGTTTTGATGGAATATCGTTTGTGCACAATAATGTAGTAGATATTGGATAAAAGTTTTGAAGTCTTTGTCCAACAAGTATGATAGTAACACTCATGCCAGTGCACCATCTGTATCTGAGGTTTAGATCGTAATAGAAATGAGTATAGTGAAAGAGCTTAGTGCAAATAGATACACATATGCTTTTTGTGTTCAATAGGAGCTGTTTGAAGGGTCTTTGTATAGCATAGTACGTTGGATAAACTACATCCATGTTCTGGGTAAGATGATAAACTACATCCAACAGTAAGGCCTCTGATCATGAGGTTTTGAGGAGCATGGAACCACCTCTTAATTGCTGATGTTTCCAAGTCCACCCTGACCTGGGTGGTAGCACCTTTAGAGTCCCAGCTATGGGTAAATAGTTAACCCCCAAACTCTGGTCAAAACACTATGAAAGTGTAAAAATAGGTTTTAATACCAGAAATACTTTGTAAAAAAAAAATTGTTACCAGCAATACATTTTTTGAAAAAAAAATATTACAAGTGAAGGAAAATTCTAACCAGAAATAGATTTTTGAAGGAAAAAATATTACCAGAAATAAATTTTTGGAAAAAAAATATTAACAACAATGAAAATTTTGTCGGCATTAAATAACCCATTGAGTTTGATATGCCATAAAACAAAACAAACAAACAAAAATCAATATTGCTAAATTGGTCAAATAGCATTTCTTCACTTGTAGAAATTTTCTAGATGGTCACCATAATATTTGCCTTGAATAACCCATTGGAAGAGCAGCTGTCAGACTGCTCAGTGTCTACAGTATAGAATAATGCAAATATGTCTCTAAGAGTGTCAGCACTGACAATTTGGAATTGTTTATTTTTCATAAGGCCTCCAGAAATGCTTCTACTTTGGCCATGATTTCATCACCATGCATGTATTTAGGGCTGTCACCAGAGGAAGTAAATATAATTCTCTAGTATTCACTGGTGGGAGCTGTTTCTGATTTACTGAAAATGATAGTTATATGTGAAATATAAATCTAGGGAGTACCATTTTCTAGATTGTAGTCACCCATGGTGAGGGGTGCTATAAATATATTTATTACACCCCTCACCATCTTACTGCGGTGTGATTCTGGGAAGTGTAATTGTTCTATCCTGGTATCTTAGGCATAAAGTACATTTGTTACTGTTTAAGTAGGTGTGTCTGTCTTCTGGGTTTTTTTCTTAGTTTGTGTGGTTTTCCCATTTTCTTCTATCCTTTTTCTCTTGGTTTTAAGTTTAGTCATTGTTAGTTTTTCTTTTTACATTTTATTTTGCTTGCCTGACATGCATTCTATTAGTTATACCAACACTTTGAACTTTTGTGTGTGAATGTACACACATAGACACACACACACACATATATATATATATATATATATATTAGCCTTGTTAGGGCCATAAATAAAGACACAAGAGAGGAATTGAGTTAAACAAATATATTAACTTAAACAGTAATACAAACGAGAGTATTACAGCAAGACTGTCGGAGGTGACTGCTGGAAACTTTTCTGTCCAAAAGGCAGTACCTACTCCTATTTAAAGCTGGGAGAGTCCATGTGTGTGTGGGTAAATTACCATAATATATATATATATATATATATATATATTCTAAGGATTATTTATTTGGTAGTTGGTGATCTACATCTGTATTTCAACCTCCTTTTCATCCAGTATCCATTGCCGTTGATGGAGTAGGCATAATATAGGCAGGTTTGTGGTTTTAATAAAATTAGTGTTCTTTTATAACTAGCTGGGTGTCGATTTCTTAGATTTTCATATACCCATTCAGCTTACATTAATCCCTTGTTTGGTTTTCAGGCACTTTTGAACTGTGCTGTCAATCTATAAGAGAGAGGTTGAGAGAATATCCATTGAGAATATATCTATATATATATATATATGGATGTCACAAGTAAGTTTAAAAGAACCTTTTATTAGTTAGGAGCTTAAAATAATTACAAATAATAATTGATTAAAAAGTGTGAGTAAATAAAAGTGTAATAGTCTGAATTTGTCTTATACACTTTCTTTTGGGAGAAGTGTATTAAAAGAAAGTCAGATGACATAGTAAAAACTTTCATCTTATATGTAAAATTTTTTTTAAATTTAAAAACGACTGCCAGAAAATAACTTTCACGGTGGACTGTTATGGATTCATTTTTCAAATTCAGTACTTATTGTTTAATGAAAAGGTTGGGTTTTGCCATCAGAAATTTAAAGTCTAGGTCCATTGAACCACCTCCAAGTATATTTAAGAACACAGGTGAGCAGATAGAACCAGAAGTCAGTGTAGAAATCAGTTAGAAACCAGAGAAAGTGGTTAGAGACAGCAGAAGTTGGTTAGATGATTGAAGGAAATAAGCCTGCTGGCAGCAGCATGAGAAAGTGAGATCTCACACAGAAGAAAACCAGGTTGGCTATGGATAGAACAACAGCTTCCTTGTGAGAAAGGTTCCAGAATTTCAAAGAACATACAAGCATTTTTAATAACACTTCTGATAAAAAAAAAGGAACAGCAACAAAGAGAACCCTTAGTCCAACTATGAAAAGAAAACTTCAAAAACAAAGAAAGTACAAAAGATTATTATTCCTTCCTGGGATTTACATCGAAAAAGCATGTCTTTTTTTCCACTTATCTGTTGAGTGTGTGACCTTTTTTTTTTTCTAAGTAATTTCTTCTTTTTTCCTACTGTTTTCATTTCCCCTTCTCTAATTTTTTTTCTTTTTCGCTGTAAAAATTTGTATTGTGAATCTCTTTTTACAGTCAATTATTTCTCTAATTTTGAAATGCTGTCTTGAATTGTCCTTAATAAGAAACATGAAAAGAAAATTTTTTACAAGCCTATTTTTTAATTTGTAATCTTATGATGTATTTTATCAGTTTAATAAATGTTTGTTACTTTCTAATTTCATGAAGTCTTTGTTACTTTGTGCATTTTTAATATTCTGTAAGTGGCCATTCTCATTAATTCCAAATTTAATATTTATAAGTTCTGTGTTTGGGTACCAGTTCTAATTCTAAGTACATGGTCATTAAGAATAAATTTGGAGTTCACTAACATAACTGAGCTTTTGAGTATTAGAAGTTGCATGCATAGTTAATTTAAAGAAAATTGTTGTTCTCCTTCATGACAGTGCAAGGCTGCAATAAATAATTTTAAGGATAACCAACATCAAAAAGTCCAAATGAATAGGGAATGAAGTGATTCACTAGGTTGTATTCATGAAGATGAAGCCTGTTTGGTCTCAGTGACTGGTTTGCACAATGGTTTCCAGGGAGAGAACAAGCTTAAAGCTCACCATCTGAATAGAAAGGGAAAATATAAAAGAGACAAAACAGAAAAAAAAATTGACTGAAGCAGCAGATTTCCTGAATGAAATTGTAGAACAAACCAATATAGCATGCCCATCTTTCAGTCAGATTGATTTATATTTTTCAGTATCTCTTTCTTTCTTTCAATTCCATTTCTTTTCCTTTTTATGATTTAAAAAATCTTTTTGTCAAGCGAAGCTTTGTTATTTGGTATCCAGTCAGAGGTTATCATGGAAGTGAAAAATCTTTATGGTAATTGTGTGCCATAGTTTTGAGAGGAAGGAGTCATCCCGTCTAGGACGATATTTTTATTGTCTTCTAAACAATAGAGGTAATGAGCAGGCTGTGGCTAAAGCTGTGCCTTCTCACATTGTTCAAATGCATCAATTCTGACTGTATATTAATTGAAAACAGGCACACAACTGAATAACATGTCACTGAATAATGGACTGAAAAATATAAATGAAAATCTGTAGAAATTAGGTTGCAACTGTTTCACAACTAACAAATTTTACAACCATTCTTCTATGTACCGTTTCCCTTAAGGACGTGGGCGACCGTGGCCCTCCATGATTTCCTACCCCATTTTGAAGGCCACATCTTCAGTGATTGATCATAGCCCTTCACAATTTCCTACCCCATTTTGAAAGTGACATTTTGCAGCCTTAAACTCTCATCTATTGTTAATATCCAGAATTGAATGATTTGAACTTAATATGGATGCTGAATTTTTTTCGCTAATTTTAGTCCGCTAGGCTGTTGCCCGTCTTGGACATTGTTGAATACAGGTAGCTGTGATGTGCTTTGAGAATAATTCCTTACTTCAAAATGTTACACAGAGTTAACGATCGTTGAAAACCCAGCTTCCTTTTTGTGTTTGCAAATCATACATCAGTGTTAATTTAAAAGAAGGCTTGGAAACAGCCTCATTAGATTGAGGTTTATATATGAATATCATGCTGGCATAAAACTCATTCAGAAATATCTAAACTGTCAGCTGTATGAAACTGCTTTCTAAGATCAATGGTTGAAAATGACTTTGAGCAAGTGAAACCTATATATTTGAGCAAGGACCATTCTTTTTTTTTTTAAAACCTTGTTGACTGGCATGTCAGAATCAGAGAACTTTATCAATTCACAGAAAATGCATCCTTTTGAGGTCATTCAACAGCATCAATGTCTAACATGGATAGCACTTGTAACTCAAAGAGAAAATAATGACATAATCAAGATGTTGACATTCCACACTACTTCAAATAAAAGGTTAGGAAGGAAACTCCCATCAATACTGGAAAGAGTGATAAAAGCTACTGGACTTGAGAAGAGAAAATAATGACATAATCAAGATGTTGACATTCCACACTACATCAAACAAAAGGTTAGGAAGGAAACTACCATCAATACTGGAAAGAGTGATAAAAGCTACTGGACTTGAGAAGAGAAAATAATGACATAATCAAGATGTTGACATTCCACACTACTTCAAACAAAAGGTTAGGAAGGAAACTACCATCAATACTGGAAAGAGTGATAAAAGCTACTGGACTTGAGAAGAAGAAAAATAATGACATAATCAAGATGTTGACATTCCACACTACTTCAAACAAAAGGTTAGGAAGGAAACTACTATCAATACTGGAAAGAGTGATAAAAGCTACTGGACTTGAGAAGAGAAAATAATGACATAATCAAGATGTTGACATTCCACACTACTTCAAACAAAAGGTTAGGAAGGAAACTACCATCAATACTGGAAAGAGTGATAAAAGCTACTGGACTTGAGAAGAGAAAATAATGACATAATCAAGATGTTGACATCCCACACTACTTCAAACAAAAGGTTAGGAAGGAAACTACCATCAATACTGGAAAGAACGATGACAGCTTCTGGTTATTTAGCTTCTGTACACTACATTCGAAGAAAGATTGTCTTCACCAAAATCCAAATGTTTCACTCGCTTAAAGCCATTTTAACCACTTTCTAAGATCAATGTTTAAAAGTGGTATTGAGAAAGTGAAACCTCTGGATTATAGCAAAGACAATGCATCTTCAAACATTGTAGACTGGCGTCACACAATCACAAAGAACGGTAACATATAATAGAAATGACACCACTGGAGGAATTTCAGCAGCAACAATTAAAATGTATATCTCATGTAACTTGAAGAGAAAATAATGATAAATCAAAATAGTGACATTCCCCATTACTTCAAATAAAAAGTTTGGAAGAAAACTATCACCAATACTGGACAGAACGATGGCAACTACTAGATTTGAGAAAGCTATTTTCCTTAATTTCAACAAAAAGCAGTATTATTGCTTGGTCAATGAATGTGAATGTTTCTTTATAAGGAAGTGGCTAATATTAACATTACAATTTCTGTAATGTATATGGTAATGTTAATATTAACCATTTACTCATAAGGAAAATTCCTAAATTTTTATTGGAATGTCAACATCTTTATTACTGTTGTATCATAAAGGTCAATGATACACAGAGAAGAATGAATGCTTAATATATTTATTCAGCACCAGTATCCAGTGCTAATAGATGCATACAAAAACACAGAACAATAAGTTACAAAACAATTAACAAGACAAATTACAAGGAAGAGGAGGGTCAAATGTTGTATAGCCAAATGGTGTAAGAATAGTTCGGATATTAATCAGCTTAGTATCAACTTATTAATCAACTGTTGAAGTCCTTAATCATAGATTATTTTAGGCTATGAGCCAGGCCATCTGGTAGAGTGCTGAAGCGGGTGCTAGCAACTCTGCAACAATTCTACACCAGGTATAGTATGACCTGAATTTTTTGGTGTAAAACCTGACTTTTCCATATAGTATAATGTGACCCCAGCTTCTGAGCAATATTAATAGGCCCATTGCAGTCAAATATTACAGTACTGGCATCATACTTGACATATTTTATAACAAGTCATCTTCATTCTTTTTTGTACAAAGCTACATCAAAGTGGTGACAAAAAGACTACTTGCCATAAAATATCTTTTTGATACAAAGATTTAGAGACCATGTTTATAGTTCCATTACCCTGGGGCCTGCCTCCTATGTACCTTAAGTTTCATCCCTTTAGCTACTCCATGAAGATCAGAAGTTCATCCACCATGCATATCTACCAAGTAGGTTATGGTCACTAAAAATGCCAGAAAAAATTCACCTGTGTATAGTGGAACCAGTCACCGAAAATGTATGATGTTTAACCTCCTCAAAAAAATTACCTGTGTATAATGTGACCACATTTTTTGTATAAAAATTTTTTGATCATGAAAACTTGCACTATACTCAAGTATATACGAAATGTCATTATTTTTTATTCAAATTACATGCAATATCCATTTTACTTGTTTTGACTGTTGGCAGTCCATAAGTAATGTGGTTTCTGTTATTTGGTACAATTCTTTATTTATGATACTGTAGCACCAGTCCATAATATTCAAAGAAAAATGCTCCTTGCTAGAACCACAAGCTTCACTCACTCAAACCCATTTTTGACCACTGATCTATGACCACCCCCAAAAATGAATACCTTTTTTGAAAAGAACAGTAAACTCCTGATAATACTTTATTTCAAGACGATATAAATTTATTAGTTTCTCATACAATTATTCCCGTCAATTTGATAGATTTACCTTTTAGAATTCACAATGGAAAGAACTTAATATTGACCACTTTAAGGCTTCTATTTTTCAGAGAGGTTATTATTGCTCATCAGTGGTTTCATTACAGTGTTTTAGCTGGTATGTACTCCAAGGAGAATACAAGTTGAAACAAGAAATGTACTCTAGGGAGTACACTACCTGAAATTTAATATGTACTGCAGGCAGTATGCTAGTTAAAACAATTATACTTTTAAGCTAATATGTAATCCAGGGAATGTATGGGTTTAAACTAGTATAATAGAAATTTTGTTTTTAATGGTATAAAAATGTAGCAAATTGATCAGCTCTGAAAAATTTTGGCAACATTTTTGTCTTTCATATTCATTTTAATAAATATGGTGTCAGTTTTAATTGTGAAGTCTTGTTTCATATTCCAAAAGAAATTCATTTTAAAATGCAAGAGGACTAAAAAAAAAAGTGAACTACTAATTTGATTTGGAACTGAATTTCTGAACATCTCATTGCTTATTTTGTATATTTGCCAGCATTTGACAGATGACTTGGAGAATTAACTTGAAAATTTCTGGTTTTGTGAATTTTTAATTTTTCAACTTTTGCTTTAGTTTGTAGTCATGAATATTATCAACTTGACTCTGAAAATATTTCCTGAAAATATGACTAAAACACTTGAAATAACATACACAATATATGAATATATTATTTTTACTGACATATACATGTCTATATATATATATATATATATATATATATATATATAGCATATATTTTGGCAGCATGCTTTCATTAAGACATGTTAGACAAGTTTGTTTTATTTATTCTTAATAGGATGAGCTTCTTAATATCCTTATTAAAGGAAGAAAGAAAATTAACATGTTGATGTATATCTATTTTATTCCTGAGTACTTTTGACATTAGGACAGTGTCATCTTCAGGGTTTTGTTTTTGCTAAGACAAAATTATTGTGGGCATTAGAAAATTTTTACAGTACATTTCTTTTAGAAAACTGTATATATCTAGTTTCGAAAATAACATATCTAGTAAATTTTAAAAATCTTCCTAAGATATGTCAATGATATCCTTATCTTAGTCAAGAATATGGATGAAATATATCAACTCTAAAAACAATTTCAAAATAATATTGTCCTTAAACTTACATACAAACTTAATAATTGTAATAAAATGCCTTTTCTAGATATATTGATAAATACTACTAATAATAAATTCATTATCTTCTCATATAAAAGACCTACTACCATAAATTTGTGCACTCTTAACTATAAGCTTGAATGTGCAAATTACTATAAAATTGCAATTATAAAAAAACCTAATAAACCATGCAAAAATGAATTCATCCACAAAACAGATTTTCTACAGTGAACTAAAAAATATAAAACAAACTCTTATTATTAATAACTTTCCTAATTATGTTGTCAATGAACAAATAAGATGTTCTATTAGAAACTTTAATATAAAGCAAATAGAACACACTTCCTTAAATAATCCTAAATATGTTATTTTTTGATATCACAATCAAATACATTCTAATTATAAACAAGACAAAAATATCTTAAAAAAATAATAAATACTAATATATTCACCACACATCCTAGTAAAAAAAATAAAATTAACTATATACTATACTAAATTCAATATATCCAATTTAATCATTCATAATGACTCCTCCCCACCAATTAATTTGTTGCAGAAAACATGATATATAAATTTAAATGTCCCTTGGGAGATTGTATCTTCAACAGAAAAAAAAAAAACAATATATGTGTTGGTCACACCACAACTACATTGTATAGAAGGTTGAGTTTTCATTTGAATGATGCATCTAACATCTCTAACTTTTACATCAGCATGCCTGTCCACAAACACATTTTAGAAAAATTCTTGTTGAAAATACATCTATACTTTTCACAAAAATAATAAACATAAACTAAAAATTATTTAAGGTATCTATATAAAAATTGAAACCAACCCTTAATAAAATAAATACTGCTCAAATGTTTTAAAATGTTTACTGTAGGTAATTTTAAATATATAATTTATAACTAATTGATTTAAATAGGTTTTCAAAAAATAGATATCTCAATAACTAAGTTGTCTCCCTTGACATTACTTCACATGCATGTTAATGTCATAAAATTTAAAAATTGTACAGTACATAAGTTGAGCGTTTTTCACTTCACAAGTAAAAATTTAATTTTCAGATGAACACAGCAAGACACTGAAGATGACATTGTGCTAATGTTGAAAATACTTGGCAAGAAAATAGATATATATCAACATGGTAATTTTCTTTCTTCCTGTAATAAGGATACTAAGAAACTCATTAGTAAATATGAGAAGTTCTTATTGAGAATAAGTAAACAAAACTTGTCTAACTTATTTAATGAGTCTTTATATATATATATATATATATATATATATATATATATATAAAAAACAGGGTGCAGCAGAAATCCCTCTCTTCATCTAGCTAATGTCTTATTATGTGGGAGGTATTTCTGTCACACTATATATATATATATATATATATATATATATATATATATATATATATATATATATATATATGTGTGTGTGTGTGTGTATGCGCACACAGAGTGTAGGTTAAAATTTTGGGGCAACTCTCTGGATTTCAAAGAATTACGAATAAATTGAAGGTTGCATGCCTTTTTCAAGACTAATTTTCTTGCTCACTTTCTCCTCCTGAAGGGTTTTATCATATATTCAATAAAGATAACTAAATTATGCAATTACTGCATAAAGTTAGCTTAAAATTGTAGCTTTTTTTACATAATCTACTTTGGTGGTTAATGATAGGCTTAGGGCTGGTGCATTTAAATTTCTAGATCACCTCTTTACAAAAAAATTGGAAGCCATGAACTAATGGGTTAAATAGCTTCAGTATCCAAGTTTAATAGGAGCTGATTAAACATATATATATATATATATATATATATATATATGGCCTGGAATGAAACCTTAGTGTTCACTTTTATATTTTACAATACCCTATCCCTGATATTGAACACTTTTATCCATAATACAGCATAAATTAATATTCTACGCTTTCTGTTGAATGTGATTTCCTTGCTTGGCAAGTTATTCATTATCGTACTATTAAATCATTAAATTCAAGGGATGACCTGTACCTCACCAAGCCTGATAAAGTTTCTGGTGTCGTTATCTTAATTAAACAAGATTATTTGGATAAAATGAATGATATCTTAAATGATCCTACAAAGTTTAGGATAATTGGTCCTGCTGATACATGTGATAACACCCGTAAATTTGAAGCCAGAACACAAAGATATACAAGGGCAACCTGATCTCTAAGGACGTTTACAATAGGGTGAGACCAACAGGTTCGCAACGTTCATGCATGTATGGACTTTCCAAAGTGCACAAAGATAGAGTCCCACTTAGACCTATTTTGTCTATGGTGGGATCTGTACAACATGAGTTGGCTAAATGGTTAGCAGAATTGCTCCAGCTGGTCTCAAATATTTTGGGGGCTATAATATTTCAGACTCTTTTCTTTTTTCTAGTTTCATTAGAGGTTTGGATATTCGGTCTGAGGATAAACTGATGCTGTCATTTGATATTGTCAGTTTATTCACTAACGTTCCATTACATGAGACCATTGGCATTTGTGCCAATATCCTATACAGGGGTAATGTGGGCCCTACTAGTACGCTCAAGGAACTATTTTTGGAATGCATGCATTTGGCTACAGAAGGTGTGGAGTTTAGCTTTAACAAGATGATGTATGTCCAGACAGATGGGGTTGCTATGGGTAGCCCTTTGGGTCCTGTTTTAGCCAATATTTTTGTGGGCTGTTATGAGCAAATCCTGTTTGTCAATGTCCAAAAACCTTGTGTCTATATGAGATATATGGATGACACTTTTTCCATCTTTGATTCTGCCATAGATGCTACAAATTTTCTGGCTCAACTTAATTCTCTCCATCCTTCCCTTAAGTTTACAGTGGAGGCTGAGAAGGAGAGGGTAATCCCTTTCTTGGAAGGACGGGGCTTTTGTTACCAATGTTTTCCATAAGCCCGCATTTACTGGACTATACATGAGCTGGAATTTGTTTGTTCCTAAGTCCTGTAAGATTGGTCTGATTGCAACCTTGGTTCATCGTGCTATCATGATTTGTTCCCCTGAACTGTTACATGGTGAACTTAGTAAAATTCAGAATATTTTCGAAAGTAATGGATATCACATCAATGTTATCAGGTATGTTATTGATAGCAAAATCAGGTGGTTTAATGAACCTGTGGTGTTTGGTCCTTGTCAGTGCCCTATCTATTTAAAATTACCTTGGCTTGATAGGAAATGTCAGTTAGTATCTGATAAAATTTTGGTGTCTATTTTTTTGTGCTATAATGCAGTTAAGTTGCACACAATTTTTCAAACTAGACCTGTGTTTCCATCCTTTACTAAAGATAGGTTGTCCTACTTTCAGAAAAATTTAGTTGTTTATAAATTCAAATGCTGTTGCGATGCAGTGTACATAGGGTGAACCAATCTAAGGTTGGAGATGCGGGTCACGCAGCATGTTCCTGCCTTTTTGCGTTCTGGTAGTCTTAGCCAGTCTATACGAAGAACTACTCAGGCAGTCCATGAATCAGCCATCGGTCAGCATTTGCTTGACAACCATGCTTATGCCTCTGAATATGAAGACACATAGTTTTCTGTTTTACACAGTGGTCGCTCAATACACCATCTTCGAGTCTCTGAAGCTGTTTTTATAAAGTGTCAACAGCCGAGCCTGTGTTGACAAAAGGAACATTTTTTTATGTTCCTTGCGTCTGTTGGAGGGTTTGTGAGTGTCTATTTTTCTATTTTATACTCTTGTGGAACTGTTTATTTTCATCCCCCATTGTTCAATTTTAATTTTGTATAATTAAAATTTCGCTTTTAGTCACGTTTCCCCTTTCTCTCCTCATTTACCTTATTGAGTGTGTCTTCATTTATATTCCCAATCGCTAATGAGCACCTTTGAAAAAGTGCTGGCCAAAAGGTACCTTAAGTATGAAATCTGTTTTGTTTAGAGCTATATACATACATATATATATATATATATATATATATATATATATATATATATATATAGCAGATCTTTTTCATATCAGACTGTTGCAAGTGTGGATAGGTGGTAGGAAACTTTTAGAAATAAAATGAACTGACTCAAGGGTATTTTTATTTATTTTCTTTAGAGTGATGAGTAAGTCCTTTGGTATTCAGCATAGCAAAAATTTTGGTAATAAGGTGGATATTGATAGCAGTCTGGAGAAATGTCTGTTTGTGGTCATTTTGAAGTCAGACCAAGATTCAGGTAGTAGTAATGTGAGAAATTAGGTCAGTGTCAATCTACTGAATTTTTTCTCGTCCCTGAACAGGGCAGAAATGTTAGTAGCCAATAACCTCTTAACAGCGACTTCAAGTGTCATTGTATTTTTTTGTTCTATCCTTTCCTGGTGTCATTCTGGTCCCCTCTGAGAACAAGTTTGTACCCTTTTTAAATAGGTTCGGAATTTGTGCTGGGAACTTTGTGTTTGACTAATCATCAAGAAGTCTCATTGTGTAATATCTTTTAATTGACCAAATTGTTTTATTTTCCGACATTTCTTTCTTTTTCATTTCCTTTTTTTAAATTGAAGTCAAGCTTGGAGCTTCCCTGATTTCTGATATTTTTCAGTCACAAGTTGGTAAGCACTGTTCCTACAATACAAATATGGTAAACTAGTGTATTTAAGGAGGATAACACTTTTAAGGCAAATATTTTTCAGATGTATTCAATGTTGAGAAATCTAACATTATGAGTAATAAAACATAATTCTCTAAGAATCCTCTTGTACAGTTTAAATAAATCAATTGAGAAAACACTTCCTTGGTGTATTAAACTCTTTCTCTGTCACTATACTCTTCAAAAAAACAATTATGGCAATTCACAGCTCATAAATATCTTAACACAGCATAGCACGAACTGTCTTTTTCTTAACCTATGTCCTCCTGTCTGCAATTTAAACTGGCATTTTTTTTTATATGTCTAAACTATAAACTCTAAATTTATATGTGAAACCTTTGCTGAAATAAGTTTTGAAAATTAAGAAAAGACTAACTTTAAGCAAAAAGTTTGAAACATACAGAAAATATCAATTAAATACTGTATGGTGGAGTAATGGATAGAGGCTTGGATTGTGGAATCAGCGAGCTGAGTTCGAATTCCAGTCAAATCCATTACATTCACTTACATGCTAATACCCTTGGGAAAAGTATGAATCCTCTTCTCCCTCCTTCTATGGGTAAATAGCAGGACAGACCGAGTTCCATAGCCTTAGATGGCAACTGGTCTACCTTAGAAATGGCAACCTACTGTGGGAAAAAATCTTCCTTGTCAGTCATGTATCGAAAGATACATGATTGCCTAAGTGTGTATCATGTGTGGCACATAACTAATTGATATAAAGTCAAATATGTGTGAATACATTTCTGATGAATTCACAAAGTCAGCTTTCATATCAGTGGTTGAAGATTAAAGAAGTTTTGTAAAGAAATGTGTCTTTGAAGTTTAGGAGAATATTTTTATTTTTTCTTTATGTACAGTGTCATGCTTAGGAAATGTTAGAATAGATCTGCTCCTGCCAAAATATTTAGAATTTAAAATGAATTAAATCAATATTTTTTCATAAATTTATTTATTCTTCTGGACATATAAACAGCAGATAAAACATGATATAGGTATTTGTGCATTATCTTCTGCCTGTTAGATATAATATATCAGCAATGTATCTCCTTGTTTAAAGAGTATAAAATTTAAAACTTTTAAACAAGATTCTCTCTCTCACTCTTCTCTCTCTCTCTCTCTCTCTATATATATATATATATATATATATATATATATATATATATATATATACAATAGCGTCCAAAACTAAGGGACAAAATTTTAAAACCTAATATTTGTTAGAAATAACAACTGTGAAAAGCTGAAATTTTGACAACTGGTAGTTGTTATCATCCATAATAACATACTAAAATTTGAATCATTTGCAAAGGATAGAAAAAGAATTATAACAATTATTTATTTATTTTCAAATTTGGAACGTCCAAAAGTAAGGGACAAAATTGTGAAAAACAATGTAAACGACAAAAAAACAATAAAAATACATGTACAATCAATATTTAGTGAATGAGCCCTTGCTCTCAATGACAGCTTCACATCTTCGACTACAAGAACGAATCAGTTCTTGACAATCCTCGATACTAATTTTTAGACCATTCTTCTTGAAGCTTCACCCACAAATCCTCCGTGTTAGTGGGATTTCTTTCCATAACTTTCACTCCTAAGGTCTTCCAAAGATTTTCTATTGGATTTAAGTCAGGACTTTGCGGTGGCCAATCCATAATTTCCAAATCTTGCTCGCTAAGGTAACTCATTACCACCTTTGCCTTGTGACATGGGGCATTATCTTGCATAAAGGTAGTCCTATCGAAACCTGCATTCTGTATGATTGGCACAACATGATCTTGAACAATGTTTTTATAGATCTGTGCATTTACACGAGTTTGTAACCGGACAAGAGGCGTTGTACCTTGGCTAGAAAACATTCCAAATACCATGACGCTTCCGCCCCCAAACTTGACAGTTTTCTTAGTACACTTTGCACTTAATCTTTCACCAATACGTCTCTTTACATTGTTTTTTCCATCATTTCCAAATAAATTAAACTTGCTTTCATCACTAAAAAATACTTTTGCCCAATTTTCATATGTCCAAATTACATACCTGTTTGCAAACTCTAATCTCTTCTTCTTATTCTTTGAACTAACAAGTGGTTTCTTCCCTGGGGTTCGATTAAACAGCCCTATTTCTTGCAGTCGTCTACAAACAGTCTGTCTTGACACATTAACACATGAGGTACTATTCATAACTCTTTTAATTTCTGTGCAAGACTTAAAACGATCCTTTAATGACATACGCTGCATTATTCGATCTTCTCTTGCCGAAGTTTTGCGGGGTCTGCCGGTTTTAAAAGCACTAACTATTTTGCCAGTATCATTGTAGGATTTAACAACCCTGCCTACAACACTCTTGGAACGTTTCACTTTCTCTGAAATCTCTCTAATGGTGTGCTTTTCCTTGTGTAGCTTCACAATAGCTTGTTTCACAGAGTAATCAAGTTTTTGGCGTTTCGCCATGGTGCCGGCTGATGCAACGTTTACAAATGACTAAGTAAGACTTATTCTTTAGAGGAAATCAAAAAATTTGATTATAGCATACTGTTTACATTGTTTTTCTCAATTTTGTCCCTTATTTTTGGACGATCCTCTTTTGAAAATAAATAAATAATTGTTATAATTCTTTTTCTATCCTTTGCAAATGATTCAAATTTTAGTATGTTATTATGGATGATAACGACTATCAGTTGTCAAAATTTCAGATTTTCACAGTTGTTATTTCTAACAAATATTAGGTTTTAAAATTTTGTCCCTTAGTTTTGGACGCTACTGTATATATATATATATATATATATATATATATATATATATATATATGTGTGTGTGTGTGTGTGTGTGTGTGTGTATATATATATATATATAGTGGCTGAAAATTTATCCACAGACTAAGAGGCCTATCTAAATAAAAAGGAAAAAATGATGTTTGCTTATTTGCTTACATTTTGGGAAGTGGTTTGTTATGTAATTTTTTTATCATCTCTTGTTTGTATATATATATGGGTGGGTGAGTGTGTGTGTGCATGTAATATATATATCTCAAAAGTGTTGTCATAGAAATGATGAGTTTGTGGTTACTGTCAGTTTTATGCCTCAAGCAATTTTGATCAGTCACCATGAAATATTGATTTCTATGTCCACACTGTCTATATTTGTAAATGCACTATATCCAATATTGAAAGTTATTCCCCAATAAATATACCCAATTTTAAACCATATACACACACGCACACACACGTGTACTGCACATCTCAGTGTAATTGAATATAGTGATAAAGTGTTGGTGTTCTGTAATAACTATATTTTCAAGGCAAAGTGGCTATGAGAAAGTTAAAGACCAGCTTTTTTATTCATTACTTTGTAGTGTGCAATTAGCAGATTGGAACGATAGTTCTGTCCGATTTTATTGTGCATATAACAACTAAAAATGCTAATGCTTACAGAAATATTTAATCATCAATATAACCTTCATTGCTTCCTAGATCCTCATTGCATCTATCAAAAAGTTTAAAGATGCGATGTTTGTAAAATTGTTTAGGTTTTGATATAAAACACAAGATCAACTAACGTTCAACCTCTTCTCTTGATGTCAATCTTACACCAACCAATTGGTTCTGTAAACCCCTAAACAAGTGATAATCAGAAGGAGCAAGTACAAAAGAATATAGAGGATGCAGCCATTTTTCTCAACCAAACTCCTCTGAGAAATCTTCAGGCATTCAGGCTATTTAAGGACAGGCATTATATCATGATAGATGATTACTTCCTTTCTGTTGACTAAGGGTGGACATTTTCTGTCCAAAGCTACTATTATGCTGTTATTATCTAAAAGTTCATGATGGATGATTCTGTAAATGTCCCACCATACACTCAGTATGAACTTTGGGTGAAGTTCTCTCAGTTGCTGAGCAGGTATGTTTCCTCGACTGAACCACTGTTGAAGGTACTTAATATGATAATATAGGATCCGTTTCTTAACACCAGTAACAAGCATGTTCAAAAAAGCCACTTGAAACTGTCATGTAAGCAATGATTTCCAACAATCAATGCATTGTGGGTAATTCTGTAGAGACAGGTTGAGCAGGAAACATTCTAACCACTGAAACCTTTTCAATCCTTTTGAATTTGTGTGGGATTGTTGTATATTTTTTGCTGTTCCTTATCCAAAATGGAAGTATTTACTGAATAGTCATTTTGGACAACATTGACTGAGTTCATACCCCTAGACTAAATTTTGTAGTTTTGAAATTGGGAAATATGCAATTTGTTTCACTCAATGCATCGATCACATAAGTATGCTGGGTGGATTTTTTTGCTGAGTTTGCATTGACACTCTTATAAAACTGTAGGAAAATGGAATAAAATAATAATAATAAATAATAAAAAAACAAATACTAACAGTTTCTGTTATCCTGTTTCTTACCTGTGAAACTCTCTTCCAGCTCCATGCTTTTCAGTTAACTTTAATCTTCCAAAATTTAAATGAAACAGTACTGTCTCCCTGACAACTCTTTTATTGTTCTCGCTTCTACATAATATTTTCAGTTTTCTAATTCTTTCATACTCAGTAACCTCTTGTATCTCAGTAGCTTTACTGCCTTGCTTGGGGTAAATTTGATTTCAAATAAATAAAAAAATTCAACTATCCATGCCCTTATTCTGATCAGCATTTAACAAGATGTATTCTTTTTGCATAAATATTTGTTTTAGAAACTGGCATTTTACATCTGGTGTGGGCCAAATGAAGTTTAATTAAAAATGAACCTGTCCTACATCTGTACAACTTAAAGGCTGGCTTGATATGCAATGGAAGAAAAATTTATGATAAATCTTAAATTTTATGGCTTTTTCTCTTCTTGTCAACAGTAGTTCTGAAGTTATTTTCCCAAAAGACAGTAGCTTGAAAGCTTTTCTGATGATATTTTTCTCATTTAATCATGCATAATTTTTTTCAGACAAATAAGGATTTTTTTCAATGAAGTCTGCCATAGATATATATACTGGGTGATTGACAAGTAACTCCCTATTTTATGTATGAGTGGTCAGCTAGGGGTCCTGACTTAACACCTTGTAACTATATTGTTCACGGTCAGTTGGGACAAGTCTACTGTATCAAATCAAGATTTTGGAAGAATTTGAAAGCTGAATACAAGAAGTTATGTTTAAAATAATTATTGCTTTTTGCACTTGTGTAATCTCAGAGTCAATCCATTTTTAGTATTCAATAGAAAATGGTAAAAACCTACTTAGAAATGTGTTTTGGTTTACAAGCATTTTATGTCTGGTGTGGGCCAAATGAAGTTTGATTAAAATTGACATGTCCTACAACTGTACTAGTAAAAGCAGGTTTGATAAGCAATTGAAGAAAAATTTATGATGAATCTTAAGTTTTATGGCTTTTTCTCTTCTTGTTAACACTAGTTCTGAAGTTATTTTCCTAAAAGAGGGTAGATTGAATGTCTTTTTGATGACATTTTTTCTCTCTTTTAATCACATAATTTTTTCAGACAAATAATGATTTTATTAATGAAGTCAAGTATATATATATATATATATATATATATATATATATATATATATATATATATATATATATATATAAACATGCTAGGTGATTTAAAATTACTGGGTTTTAAAAACACAGCAAAAAAAAAAACGATAATTTCTGTTTCGAAGGATACAGAGAAATCAAATTCAACCAGACAAGGGGTGTTTGCATGTTCATTATATCTGTATTTTGATGTATCAGTTATTAGTTACGTTTTGGTTGGGGTAGGGATGTATTTTTCAATGAAATCTGACATCCATTAAATGCATGTTGTCTGGATTTTTTTAAAATTTTTATTGTTAACGGCAAAAATTCTTAAGACATTTTTTCCTATTTGTATATTTAAAGATTTTTGCGGGGTGTTTAGGTTAGAATACATTTTATTTAACTACGATTTGAAAAATATTTTCACTTTTAATTTTTAATATACCATATTTCTTTTAAGAACAAGTAAATGTATTAGAATCACTTACAGTATGTAGAATTATTTTCACATCAATTATGTATATTAGTAGGTCACAATTTTTTTTTAAATTTATATTTGAATATTATTTAAGTAAAATTTATGACAATGACGGCAATAATAGCTAATTAATTTCACTGATTTAGTAAACTTTATATATATATATATATATATATATATATATATATATATATATAGAGAGAGAGAGAGAGAGAGAGAGAGGAGAGAGAGAGAGGGAGGGAGATATGTGTATGTGTGCTTATACATGTGTATTTGAGAAACTTTATTGAACACTAGCAAAAAATCAGAATTTCATTGCTCTTATCACTCGGAAGATAGGTGCAATACTGTCTTTGTATCCAACTATAAAGTTATTCAGTAGTTCAAGGAAAAAAAATTGTTGGTCACTGCCTACCACTTGAATAATACAAAAAGACTGTACAACATCCAGTTAATGTTGTGATAGTGAAAAAGATAAGAATGCAACTTGCTTCACTTCCAGTTGAGAGTTTATATATCATTGGATGTAGAATGGTGAGATCTCTCACAAGGATCAAGGTTTATGTTTCAAATAATTTCTACTGGACAAGAGACAATGGAGGGAAATGGAGTTCAGAAAGATTGTGTTGCACCATATTCTCATACAATCTTAGAAAATTAGCATTCAAAATCCAGTCATTTTACCCGGTCATAAATAA